>JAVTVY010019639.1:0-76811 GCA_036873755.1 Hanleya hanleyi | reverse complement strand
TATCTCATCATTCAACAAAAGAAGTCGCGTACCGTACGGACGAATATCTACCGTCTATAAAAAAATAGTTGAAATCATTTTGCTAATAATGCATACAGGGTTGTAAATCGTAGCTCACTACTGCAGTCTCTATGGTAAGATATAATAAATATCAAAACAACTTTTTAATTTCTTATAATATTGGGCTTATTGAATAAGAAAAGATACTCATTCCAAGGGTAATCGTCCCATATCATTCATTTCCATTTGGAAGGATAATAGATTGTTTGCCGCATATGGGAACTTGATCGCCAATAGAACATTCTTCAATATATTCATCACCAATGCTGACATTATGGCAGAAATTTCATACTTATGTAATTGAGTAAATTCTGGAAAAATGAAGACAGTAAAGAACGTTCCCGACAGGTGCTCTCGATTTTAGTTTTCGTCAACACTTCTCATGCACAACAATCGACTAAAACTTGCAGATTTACACTGCCACAGATGCAATTCGAATGAAGAATAAAATATACATATAGTTGGAAAACGATCTGTGCCTTTTTTGTCAACTGGATTGAAAAATTGAGTGGGGACAGACAAGCGCGGCGCTGATCAGTGTCGGTCACATATTTCGCGTGAAAGCCACACAACGATCATGCAGTAACCGGAAAATAAACGTTTTTTTTTCTAAATGGAGCGAAAATAAGCGGACGTTTACCCTTTTACCTTTTATTCGCTTTCAATAATAAGCATAATAATATATTGTCAACTTATGATTTGTAAAAGTGCGAACGTTCAAAGACGAGGGGCATGCGGTTGTATATTTTTTAACAGCTTTCGTTTTCTTACCAAATGAATGCAGCGTTCATTTTCTTTCCAAATGAACGCAGAATTCGTTTTTGTCAAACAAACGTTCATTTTATGCGTTCACTTCATAAAACGAATGCAGGTAAGTTCATTTTCTGACTCGGAGTTCGTCAATAATATAATGGAGGAGTCAGAAAATGAAATCCATTCAGTTCAAAATCGGACGCGTTCAACGTTCTTAATATTGATGAAAAAATTATTAGCCTATTCTTCCTAAATATTTACATAATACTAAAAATGTGTCTAGACTATGTGATAACAAACGAGAAGAATGCAAGATAATTTTACCGATAGCACAGAAGAATATATAAGATAAATATTCTGATAAAAAAATATTATTAAACAATTTTGAATAATTTTTCTTTTCTCATATTGCCGAATCATAACAGATCATATTGTGGAACGCAAATATAATACAGATCTAAAGTGAAAGGAAGAAATTCTTGCATACAGCATTCAATTTTTGCATGAGAAAACCGGAATGTGAAATTGAAGACCGAATAGTTCCCTGCTGTTGACCGTCCCCTGTTGACCTTGTTGTTTATCAGCGCGCGGACCTCGAAGAAAGCATTCTTTTCGTGCAGACGTCGCGAAAGATTTCATTCCAGAGCATATACAATTATGTTTTTAGATCTAATATAAAGTTGATTGTAATAGAAAGAAGAAACATATATCTCGGTGAATCTGGGGATAATGAAGATCGATCTTCGTTATTTTCTTGGAAGTTGGAAATCCGTGAAAAATTGCCATTTTCAACTACTGTTCTCCGTGAAGGTGCCGACGATCGTTTACATTTACATGTATGAGAACGAACCGGAATGAACGCAAAAGGATGAACGGAGTTTGAACGAAATATAACCGAATTGTGTCGATAGCTGACAAGAAATGAAATACAAATGAAAATATGTTTGATCACTATATCCAAACATGCACCATGCAGATGTACTTTTTGACGCGCCGGAGACTCGACACGTGGGTGTGAACGTTACTCAGTGCCACAGGCCGTTTGTCCCCAGCATATCAGCTTTACGGATCAGAAAAATAACCTCAATTGTACAACATGTTAGTGCCAGGGTTACTAAGTTACTTTGTAGGAATGGGAAGAGAATCAGCGGGTGAGAACATCGGGACAAATAATCGGGACAACATCGGACCAACATGGTGACAAGATCGGGACAGCATGATGTTAACACGGTGACAAGATCGGGACATGATCGGGACGTCATGATGCTGTCACAATGTTGTCCCGATTTTTCAACCGGGACAAGACCGGGTCAAAATCGGGACAGCATGATGTTAACACGGTGACAAGATCGGGACAAGATCGGGTCGATTTTTATTGAGCTCATTTCTTTCACGTACTGTATATGTAGTTGCGCGACTTTCTGATACTCCAGTTTCTTGTCTGTTGCAAATTCTCCAGGGATGTAACAGTCAAGTCAGCACGGAGAAATGTACATGGCGATTTAGGACATAACATCAAGTTTCGTTTGAGAAACAGGATTTTATTGACCAAAAAAATACGTTTGAAAGACTTTATTCTAACATGGATGGATGTTTAACCATTGAACCATTCAGAATACCACGCCCAAAGTTACTATCTTGGGAGGAGTTAGATGAAAAACTGAAAGTAGGTAGCTGATTGTGAATTTGTTATGAATTTCATGTTGTTGTTGTTCAGCTATATGAACATGTGTATACACTTATTTGTATATTATTTTGTGAGGTCTGGTATAATACTTTGTGTCCATATCATCAAAAATCTTGTTCTGAAAAATTATACTAAAATCATTTATAGCAAATTTGAAACAATTCTAAAGGGTTTATAATACAGATCAATATTTAAGCTCACATTATTGCATTTTTTATCTTGAAAATTAATATAATGAAATATGAGTGATAATGTACATGTGATTTGTTTATTGCCTATATTGCATGTACATGGCAGTGTGACTAACATCACAGGACCTGCGAAGTAGGAAAGGCATTAGGAGTCCGACGTGCACTGAACTCTTGGAAATCCCCCTGCCCCAAGTTGAAATCCTGCCTATATTAAGATGGGCACAGCCTAAGTCAGAATCACCAGTGATTTTCATAAAAATCACCAGAAATTTTCATTAAAAGTAGGTCAGCTCAGAACTTGCTGGTAACAGTCCCCTAATGCACCTTCATGCAAAAAATCAAGGTTCTAATGTCAACGGTTCTCCTTATTTTGCCGACGAAACGATTCAGATGGACTCACTCACTCACTCACTGACTACCGGACAATTTGCAGATGGTAGCCTACTTCGTAGGAAAATATTATTTTTTTTAAATTTTATTTCATTTTTTTTTTTTTATTATTACTTTTTGTTTGTATTTTACCTTCTAAATTAATTAATCTCAATCAGTGATAATAATTAATGACAATAAATAATTGTTTAAATAAATTAATGCAAGTTTTTTAAAATTATTTTTCATCCTCTAGAGCCTCATTGATAATGCTCATCATTAATTTTTATTGCCAACATATCAGTTTCCTTGCAATCAACCAATCAGTTCCAGTAGAAATATTTTCTCTGGATATTTCACAGTTGATCAAGTTCTATCATATCCCATTAAGGGTTTAATAGCTGCAAAATATATGATCTCAGAAAAGATGGATTTACAATCCTTGGCTAGTCCACAGGAACACATATGCCCCACTCTTATTGCAAACACTCCACCATGTGCGCAGTATGAGCTGATTCGTTGAGCCTGACAGCTAAATCAGTTAAAGCTACATGTAATATCAAAATACTGATTGTGATTTTCACTTGTTCAAACATTCACATGTAGAACTAAAGTTTTCGGCCAAATACACAGTCTCTCGTTTTTGTGAAATCTGCAAGAGCCGTTGATGACTCTCTTGGATTCTGTTTGCGCGAGTGATGGTGGAGTGCATGATCACTCTCTCCAATATCAATCCATTGCATTGGCAGTTTTGAGGAGAGGGATCAAAAGCTCTCCTGAAGAAAAATTTAGGGGAGTGATCACCTGTGTCTTAACAATATCTAGCTGTATGAATTAGGGTAGGGGTTGAGAGGGGGTGGGGGTGGGGGGTGGAGTGGGGGACATGGCATGGGCTGGAATCATCTTGATACTTACTCAATTAGTGTAAGAGTATGGAGTGCATTCGATGGAGCCCAACAATACCATGGTTGTTTGATTGGGCACTCCATCGTATTACAATGGGCACAGGTCATACAGAGTATGCCGTGCAACCCGTTCCCCCATTCCGCCCTACACATGCTCCCTCCTACCAATGACGCATAGCCATCGGTAATTCCCCATTATATCTTCTTTACATCTGTATCCATATCATCTAATGTTGATCAGGTCCCCTACAGATGACCATAGCCTCTGGGAATATACCAGGTCTGGTTACCATGGTAATAATGAAATATCACTTTGTCTTTGAATATTTGATCATGTTGATATAGTCTGAACTTGTAACATTCCATTACTGCTTACACTGTATCCTGGGACGTTTGATCTACCTGACAGTGAAGGACTTTTACTTTGATTTATGCATCTTCATTTCCATTGAAGGCTGTCATTCTCAAGATGGCCCACTGATAACATTTATTGTTTATCATCCCGGGCATATCAGATATTTACACCTGCCTCCACAGAAACTCTTGGCCAGTATTTTTATTTAGTTGTTGGAATATAAGATTCCACCAGTGAATGTCAATATTGCGAGGTGTGCTGTTTACTTAGCAGTCTCCGTTATGATTTTTGCAAAGGAAAGTTCCAAGCCTGTGAGTGTATGTAGGCCTAGGATCAGAAACGGAAAGTTCTGCAATTGCTGTATTGCCATTGATCCCATCTGAATATTAATTAACATAAAATGCAATCAACAGTCTTTCAATAATTGATGATACATGTAATCAATTTTTTTAGTGAACTTGTATATGTGTGTATCTGCCATTCCATAATCAAGATACATTGTACATGATAGTTTTTACCCCCTCGGACAAAATTTGGCCGAAGGGTATTGTTGTCATGTACGTCCGTCCGTCTGTCTGTCTGTCACACCTTTCTCGTTACCAAGATATCTTTGGAACAACTTACCATAGGCACACCAAACTTGCAGTGCACATCGATATGCTCGTGACTCAAAACCTGGACCCGATTTGGTGGAAACTTTGGTGGCCATCTTTAATTTATGCGAAACCATTAATCTTGTGTATCTCGGATACCATTTCGCTGTTCAATGTGAAACTTGGTATAGATCATCGATACATTGAGAAACTTTAAAGGAATGACCGAACCTGTTTCTCTGATTGGGTTGAAACCTTGGCGGCCATCTTTAATTTATGCAAAATCTTTAATGATGTATATTTCAGATACCATTAAAGTGTTCTATACGAAACTTGGTCAAGATACTTGCAATGAATAACCACATCAGTTCCTCTGATTGGCGGGAAGGATGGGTGACCATCTTTAATTTATGCAAAATCAGTAATGATACATATCTGATAGTTTTAGTGATTCATGTGAAATTATAAACATCGATACATCAAGAAACTTACAATTAATGACAACCAGTTCCTCTGATTAGTGAAAAACATGATTGCGATCTTCAATTTAAGCAAAATCTATACCTCGGGTACTGTTCAAGTGTTTGATACAAGACTTGTATACATCATCAATACATCAAGAGACTAAAAACGAATGACAGAACTGTTTTCTCTGATTGCATGGAAACCTTCACAGTCATTTTTAATTTATTTAAAATCCTTGATAATCTATATATACAATGTATCTTTGGTATTGTTGATGTCTTCAAAGTAGTACGGTTCAAAATGAATGCATTATGAATGGCTGGTGCCTAGAGTCGAGGGTTTTTTAGATGCGCAGCTTCGTATTTATGTCCCTTCTATGAAGTATAACAAGGCATATCCTGATTTTGTCCCATTCATCCATCAGTTACGTCTGTCCTCTCATGAGCAGAATAAATACATGTAGCCTAAACCGTTAAAGATACACCAACCTCCAAACAGGGTTATCTCCCCTTCTGCCGGTCGCTAGCATTCTCCACACATTCGGTCTTGATCGAGCCATATCCTTTGACGGAGATTAAATGTGCGAGATTATCAGAACTGAATTAATCATTATTTATCAACTGCAGCGCATTTTGGGGATTTGGCAGACAAAAGAAAACAAACAATCGGTGACTATCGGTAATTAAATAACTTTTCACCTCTGCTCAAGCGCGATTAATTCCCATCCCACATTCACATATACAAAATTGAATATATCTCGGTATGCTGTTTGGCTGGTAACTTATTAAAGTAGTGTGAAATAATGTTTTGGTACCGGGCTATGATGTTAATTGAATGACAGCAGGGTCGATCGACTGGCAGAAGGGGAGATAACCCTGTTCAGAGGTTGAAGCTACACCTGACTAAGGGTGTTCCTCTAATAATTCTATCACCCTATAAAATTTATGGAAATAATTCAATTCAGTCATTCTAATAGATCCGAAAATCATTGAATTGAAGTAGAAATAATGGATCGATCTTCTGGATGATTTTGGATAACTCTGTCAACTTAATTGTTCTAATAAATTTGATCTCTGCATTGGACATTAGCAGTATACTGTCAGGATTTTGTGGTCTGGAGCAATGTCTTGGCGGGATATATGTAGAGGATTATCTCGCCTGGAAATCATTGCAATGGAATTCAGGCTTGTGACCCACCTGAGTGGATGTTCACACGCCTACATTGACCTACTGCCATCTATCATCCCATGCCGATGGGCAGTGGTTCTCTCCGGGTACTCCGGCTTCTTCCACCAACCAAACTGACTGTCACTATATGAGTGAAATAACTTAAAATCATCACCCCATCTTCGATATATTGGTTGTGAGATTGAACGCAGTAGGAAGTTATTCCAATTCAATTGCTTGTATTTTCATAAAATCAGCCTCCATTCTCATACATATGTTTTTCGAGAAGTTCAAAGTTTTCATTAAATTGATAACTGTGCTGGGTAGAACAACACTGCAACAAAATGTGATGCCTCAGTTTTTCAATATTTGGCCCTTTTTCTGAGGAATTGTATGGGAATTGAACAAAATTGCATAAAATGCAAAAGTCAACATTTAGAATAATTATGTTTTCTTCACCTAGTTCAGAATAACCATGCCAAATTTCACATCCCATGACGAATACTTTTCCAGAAATAAATGGTTTCACTTATAAAACTGCATGGAGAAATCAAGTAATGGAATTGTCCTGAAACCTGATGACATAGGCCCCCAACAACGATGACAATAAACTCCCACTTCTATCCCTTGATGCAATGCAGGCCCCCAACATTCATGACAATTAAATGGCTGGTGGGGATCTTTATACAATTCAGTTATCCTGTCACCTCCCTCATGAAACATGGCATCAACTGAATTGACTATGTGAGGTTCCTGGGCTGGCACAGTCGAAAAAGCAAGCTTTAATTTGGTGTATCGGGTTACATATAGGACTTCACGACTTGCAGCACATGTACTTAAATGCATTGACAATGACAATTTAATTGGTTTCGTGTAACATAAGCAATGTTAGATTTCTGGATAAGGGTTTACGTTTCCTGCAGATGAATGAATACTCAATTCATCACGTGACTGAGAGAGAAAGGCCTATAATACGTCATCAGGGTTTGGGACCACGATTTGGGCCGTGATAAACAGATTAGAGCCTTAGTAGCTATGAATTGATGGTGAAGAGCCCTACAGTGTTTGTGTGAGACAAGTGTAAATTACCAGCTTGGAGGTTCTGCACTCAAGCAAGCAAAAATTGTGCCACTCATATTAGACTAAGACAGCTAAAATTACACCTAAGCTTGAACATGCATTCATGAAAATAGTCTCTCCCGGAGAAAGAATGAATATACATGTAGTACTAATGAAATGTATTAAAATGTTTTTGCATGAATGTTGACCCCCAGGTCCTTAACTCCAGCCCTTTAATAACGTAAGTAATTATTCTACTTTCAGGAAGAACAGAAAATGGCCAGTGAACAAACAGCACAGATTACCTCCCCTGTCATGGATAATATCATGGTGAGTGTATGGTTACTACAGTACAATATCTCAGCAACCAGTAGCAATACATGTACTTTGATGATGAAACACTGAATTTCCAACCTGGTAACCGTTGTGACGGTGGTCACATATCCTCCAGCTGTTTTGATTATTCATTGCATGGGGCTCTGGCTATGACCTGTTAGTGTAGAGTCTCTTCCGAGAATTATATCTATATTTCAAAGGTGAAATGCAAGGGCTTTCATATTTTCATTTTTATGTTCTTCATGTGTTAGTTAGCGTTTGAACTATCAGCCTATTTACTTCTTTTGGATTTATTTGAAGTATTTTATCTCCCAGATGCTTTACAAAAGTGCTCCAAAGTTGGTACATGTATCTTATAAAGTCTAGACAAGTTCAGAAATGAAATGAAATCTGCCCTTGTTTGATACTGGTTTGTGACATCACATCAGACCACATGGCCAGACGTCAATATGTGTAACGTTACAGGAAGGTTGGTCTGATGTGACATCACAATCAAGGAAAGATACGCGATGATGGTTTGCATATCAGAATTCAGCTGGACTTTTAAAAGTTCCCAGCAGACAAACTAATTCAAATTAAATCAAGCAAAGTAGATGGACGATACTTCTCTCATTATTCCACGCGGGTGGTTGGGTGGGTTCAGGTTCCTGTTGCTTCAATGCATTTTGCTGAGAAGCAACAGGAACGTGATTATGTGATGTCTAGCACTGTAATGTCACTTGTCTTTATTGCATCATGTAAGCGTCCTGTCTGTGTCTTGTGCACTGTCCTCAGTGTTTTATAGGGTGGATGGAGGGTGCCTGGTTCCATGCTGCTTCAAAGATTTCTTCTTTGAAGTAGCAGGAACACAATTGGGCTGGGTGGTCCTTAGTTGGTTCGTCGTGATATAGCTGAAATATTGTTGAAAGCGATGTTCTATTCACTCACTCACTCGTACGGGTCCTGGATTTTCTCGATTTCCTTGAATTCTCAGAAAATAAATTCCAGGACCTGGAAATCCTTGAATTCTGACAATATGTGTAAAGAATCCTGGAAAAGTCCTTGAATTTTATTGTCCTCTCTCCCCCCAAAATATCTGCTACAATTAATTACTTGCTTTATCAAGCTCACGATCATAGGTCATTATTTGTTCGATATATGTTCAGCACTTTCCACGTGGCCATGATGTCAAAACCGATAATAAACGGACAGTCGCGAGGTATAATTAATGAAACATGGTAAACATGTTTTTGAAAATGTCCAGGAAAATTCTGTTAAATATCTTGGAAAAAGGTTGTAGAAAATTGTCTTCACAAAGGCTAGGAACCCGGACTATCTAGAGTCAAAATACTTAAATTGAACATAGGTTAAACCTTGATAGACCAGAACCTTGTCAGAGCCGTCACTATAATCTGGTCCTGAACATGGTCGGTTTACACAGGTTTCACTGTACATGTATTTTAGAGCTGATTATTTGTTAATGAGTGCATCTGTTCACCCCACAGGACATTGAAGATACAGACCCCATGGTGAGATGGAAGAAGAAATACGGTGAGATTCCATTTGAGCAGGTGGTCATCTATAAGTCACAGCCAACGCTTGGGCTGGCAATTGAGGGCGGGGCCAACACGAGACAACCACTCCCCCGAGTGATCAGTGTTCAGGTCTGTACCAGTATAGCTCCACTATTTATCTCCATATAACATATGGTAAAACCACTAGTGTTTAAATGTGTATGAGTTACATGTTATCTGATTGAATAGTTAGGTTACCAGATCGAAAAGTAGGTTACCAGATTGAATGGCTAGGTTATCGGATCAAAAAGTAAGTTACCAGATTAAATAGCTAGGTTACTAGAGCAAAAAGTAGGTTACCAGATTAAACAGATAGGTTACCAGGTTAAACAGATAGGTTACCAGGTTAAACAGATAGGTTACTAGATTGAAAAGTAGATATCAGATTGAGTAGCAAAGTTACCAGATCAAAATGTAGATTACCAGATTGAATAGCTGTTACCAGATTGAATAGCTAGGTAATCAGCTTGAATAGCTAAGTTACTAGCTTGAATAGCTAGGTTACCGGCTGCAATAGCTAGGATACCAGATTAAATAGGTAGATTACCAGATTGAATAGCTTAGTTACCAGATTGAATAGCTAAGTTACCAGATCGAATAGTTAGGTTACCAGATTGAATAGCTAATTTACCAGCTTTAATAGCTAGGTTACCAGCTTGAATAGCTATGTTACCTGATTGAATGGATTGGATAGCTACCAGATTGAATACCTATGTTACCAGATTGAATTGCTGGGTTAGCAGATTGAATAGCTAGGTGGGTTATACTCAAAGAGTTACATTACTTATTAAAATTTGCTAAACATTACCCCGTGAGTACTAGTGTAGATTGTTGATTATGTACATTTGATCAATAGATCATTGATTATATACCCAGACCAATAGACTTTTGATTACATGAATTGTTTTTGCAGCCGGGTGGGTCGGCTTACGAGTCTGGTGGAGTAAAAGTGGGTCACGTTCTCTTGGAAATTAACGGTCGCTGTCTGGTTGGCTTGGAGCACAAAGATGCAGCAAGAGCGATTGCAGAGGCTTTCAAAAACAAATCATTGGATCGAATGGAAATGTTGGTGACAGACACTAACACAGATGTGAAGGCCGTGTTTGAAAAATTCAAAAATGGCTGAGGGACGATCGATTATCGATTGTGATGGACGACTATCATGGTGAGATAGAGAATTTCACTTGTCAAGAAGTATGCGGATATTGTATTGGGTCAGTTTGTGAGACTCAAATTGTGAAGGCTTGAGAAATTTACAAAACCATTCAACGAAGATGGTACCAGAATCGTATGTATATAGAACAATCATGCCCGAGGACTTGCACATTTTCAGTCAGAACAGTCAAAATATGGATTCACGTCATATTACATCAAACAGGTCGAGACAGGTGTTACCTGGGATGATGCCCGTGTTTCGTGTTGGGCAGAAAACATTTGTATGTGACTTTTCTTAGGAATTTTGATACGACCATGATCTTGGCAATACCTAGGTACCTCTAGAGAAGTCCTCTTGTTACCTCAGCATTTCTATGGCACTGCGGAAATTGGGGGTCCCTTTCACATAAGGCTACAGGCGATAACTGGCTGAATGCTGTGCTGAAGAAGGAAAATCAGATTCTGTGTTCCAAATGTTGTGGGAAAAACCACATACACAGGGTTTGTTCTCATGGTGTGATTTATTCTACTGAAGTTCTCTTTTCTTTTTTCTTTTTTTTGTTCTCTTCCTTGATGTGTTTCAATCGGGCGGTGTTCTCTCCATTTATATGTTTCATTCTGCTGGAGTTCTGTCCCTTGATATGTTTCATTCTGCTGGAGTTCTCCCCCTTGATGTGTTTCATTCTGCTGGAGTAGTCTCCCTTGATGTGTAATCTACATTCATGTTACATGCCAAGAATCAGATTTTTTACAACTTGGCAGCTGTTAAGAGCTGGGAGAATTCTAGTGACATTTAGAAATTTGATTAATCTGGTTTTCCGCAATTATATCACATGTAGATTTATACAGTTGAGTTCGTGCCTGTGATGAAGCGTGACTCTAAGCACGAGTAGTCTGTTGGAGAAACAGAAGGATATGCCGGCATATCATTCATGAAATATGAAGGGACTTGAAGATTCCGGATTTCCAGTGGTGAGAAATGGACAAGTGGTCAACCATTGATGATTGCTCATTTTCCTACGAAGTAGGCTACCATTTGCAAATTGTCCGGCAGTCAGTGTGTGAGTGAGTCCGTTCATCGGAATCCTTTCGTCGGCAAAATAAGGAGAACCGTTAACATTAGAACCTTGATATTTGGCATGAACATGCATTAATGGGCCTGTTACCAACAAGTTCTGAGCTGACCTACTTTTGACGAAAATTTGATTTATAATTATTTTTTATTATCATGACTTAGCTATGCTCATCGGGAACCCTTGGTCATGTTGGTTGTATGTTTCATTATGACATTTGAAGGTTTCCTGATACCAGGAAGCCTGGTCCATTCGAGATTTAGACCACCTAAGAATATATTCTGGGAGATTACATGATGCTACACTTATTCAACCTATGCACTACCCTTGGGAGGATTTCCCCACTCCTGGGGCAGACCTATTTTGGTGACCTATAAACCTTGAAAATTAGCAAAAACATGTCTTAGGTCAAGTACATGTACATACTTAAATCATATCAAACCCTACTTTGTAGGTCCTGTGACGTTAGTCACACTGCCATGTGCTAACCTGTCCTGTCGAAAAGCAGTATCTTCTCTTACATAAACTATATCCTGATATGTCACCCTTCAGTCAGCAGCCAATAACTCCCTTGTAATACCAGAATGTCTTAAATAATTCCATATAACAAGATTTATTGTATTACAGACAATCACGGGAAGTGAAATTTCCGACCAAATAAAATCTGGAGGTGATCTAATTTATTCCTACGAAGTAGGCTCTCATTTTCAAATTGTCCAGTAATCAGTGAGTCCATCCAAATCCTTTCGTCGGCAAAATACATGTAAGGAGAACCGTTGACATTAGAACCTTGATTTTTGTCATGAACGTGCATTAGAGGACAGTTACCAGAAAGTTCTGAGCTGAGCTACTTTTGATGAAAATTTGACCTACTTAAAGGTGAACTGCAAAGCTTTTAATTTTATCTAAATTGTTGCTTATATAGATCTTGTCTTATGTGACATAACTATTATACGTTTTGGGGGCAAACATAGTTTGCAAAATTGTACTGATAACAATATTTAAGTTATCCTGTTATAAATCCGTCTTGAAAACTTGCATCGCTTGTCTTTCTTGGTTTGTAGAACGTTATGACGTTATAATGGTCCCCTTCATTCAAGTTTTATTCAAATGTGACGTCACGCTACGTCGGATGAATGAACGAGGACCACTATAACGTCATGACGTTCCAAAAACAACGGGAGGCAAGCGATGACGTTTTTAAAAGTTCTGGCTCTCGGTATAAGTTTTGACTTCTCATATACCCAAAATAAAACAATAACCCACAGAATTATTACCACACATAATTTCAACAACTATAGAAGTTCCTTTTTTATGACATTTTAACAGAACATTGGAAAGCTTTTCAGTTCACCTTTAAGTGACCTATAACATTACGCTTGGACCCCCAAGTCATCTTCCTCACCCTACTTCCTAGGTCCTGTGACGTTAGCCACACTACTCATGTTAGAACAGGAAGTTGACAAAATGGTTCAAATCATGCAGATAATCCATTATTTCTTAAATATCTCAATGATTTTGGAGGGTGATCAAATTGATCAAAGTTCAATGGGGGTGATTGAATCATTAGATGACTGACCATCAAAAGTTGAGGCCAATATGACCAATATTCCTACGAAGTAGGCTCTCATTTGCAAATTGTCCGGTAATGAGCGAGTGAGTCCATCCGAATCCTTTTGTCGGCAAAATAAGGAGAACCATTGACATTAGAACCTTGATTTTTGGTATGAAGCTGCAGTAGGGGACTGTGACCAGCAAGTTCTGAGCTGACCTACTTTTGATGAAAATTTCTGGTGATTTTTGATGAATATCACTGGTGATTCTGACTTGGGCAGTGCCCATCTTCATATAGGCAGGATTTCAACTGGGGTGGGGATTTCCAAGAGTTCAGTTCGCGTCGGAGTCTAAATGCCTACCCTACTTCGTAGGTCCTGTGACGTTAGTCACACTGCTCATGTTTGATAATCGACTTTGCAATATGGCATCCAAGTATATATATAACTTTAGCATCTCTGCCACTATTCAGTCCACCAGCGGAGTAGTAAATATATGCAATCTAGACTCTGAAGTTGCTCTTCTGTGAAAGCTGAAGTGGGCGAGTGATTTAGAGCTATTGTATTTACTGCCGACTATTTCGTGCCAAACTCTGAGAGTGCAGGTTCGAGTCCGCACGGGACTGGCCCATCCAGCACAAGTATTCGCTCTTTTCCAATTCACCATTTACAAAACAATTCCTACCTCTATCTTAAATAATGGAATCAGTCTTATCAAATACATGTACTAACTTAATTTTGGCAAATGTAGGCCCTATAGATACCAAAAGCAGATCTTGAGACCAAAGCTATATCAGCTCATAGTTGCCAATGTTAATGTTAGCATTCACCATGGCAATGCCAAGTAAATACAGGCCTTCAAGTGCCTCCTATATTTTTGAGTCATTCCTATATTTTACCTAAAACCTCTGATATTTCCTATATTTTGACTTTATCTCATGAAAACCTTCACCAATGCTCTGAAATGAGTCAATTTGGCATGAGAAAATACATTTCAGAAAAAGTGAAAACATTTAAATTTCTCTTTCTTGAACCAAGCAGCAGAATGGGTCTCCTCAACCACCACAAACAACTATGACCGCATTCAGCATGTTCAGTGGAAATAATTTTATCAAACACCAAAAAACTACCAATTTTGGAACATACAATGTAGCAGTGACCTGTCTTACAGTAGTGACCTGTCTTAGGTCTATATTTTCCTATATTTTATTAAGAAAATTCCTATATATTTTGGCAAACTTCCTCCTATATTTTCACTGTGAGCCACTTGCAGGCCTGTAAATATACAGAAAGAAAGCATTTGTAATGCACAAGATCATGTGACATTATCTCGGCGATTAAGTACTGTGTTATATTACTGTAGTCACAGGACTGTCTTGTGCATCCGTGGAACAGAAATTGTGTTGTGCATCCGTGGAACAGGAATTATGTAACATCCTGAGACGTCTCTTCCACCAATCAAACTTAAAGGTGAAATGCAAAGGTTTTTAGATTCTCCTCTTTACATTTTATATAGGTTGAATAATGATAGAAATACCAGTCTATCTAATTCACTTAGTTAAATTTGAATCATTTTGTCTGCTAGAATCTTTTTAAAAGTTGGTACTCCTAGCACAGCTGAATTCAGATTTGCAAAACGTCATCGCTTATCTTTCCTTGGTTGTGACGTCACGTCAGACCAGCCGCCCGGAGACTGAATGTTACAAGTATTGACGCTCGGCCAGGTGGTCTGATGTGACGTCACAAAACAGCGTCAAACAAGAGCAGATAAGCGACGCGGATTTCATTTCTCAAATTGACCGGGCTTGAGATGCCAACTTTGAAGCACTTTTCAAAAGCTACCAGGAGACAAAATACTTCAAATAAAACCAAACGAAATACATGGGCTGATATTTCCATCATTAACTAATCCACGAAGAATATATAAATGAAAATTAGAAAACCTTTGCATTTCACCTTTAACAATTTTGGCACAAGGTATATTCATAAATATTCACTTTCTAAATGGCATTAATATATATGGTAAATATTAGACTGTATGTGGACCCTCCAAGCTTCTCCATATATTAAATTATGAAGGGAATCTGCCCTTGTCAAGATAGTTTTTGCATGTTCATGTCTGTATAGTTCAGAGCAATATATGTTTTAAGTATATTTAATCACAATTTATTATATTAATATATACAAGGTCACACTTGAGGTTAAACCTCTATATTGTTAATGCTATAATCGTACTGTACGTATGTGTGATAAAAGCTAAAAACATTCCCTAAAATCATATCACATTTCATGTATTTTGATAGGGTGTGAATCCAGGTCAATCACTGACATGGTTGTTGAATCTCTTCTCTCCATGTATCCACTTTGCTGCTTTATGTACATTTTGTTCCAGATTTGTGGCTGATAAGTTTTATCTGCTGATTTTGTTATCACACAATAAATTGAACCATACAATGTTCGTTTGTCTTTGTTGTGCTCATTTTAGGTTTACTACAATTCTTCAGTATGCCGTTTCGACTGTACAGCCGTGCCTATTTGTGCAACACAGCGGTGTTCTCGTTCTGATTGAATTGAACTTAACATGCATTGCAACACAGTTGATAGTTTGTTTACATCATTGCCTAATCTGTTGGGGAAACTTTGCAACAATGTATCCGAAAGGCATTCTTCAACATTGCAATAATAGACAGCAGCCCCTAGTCGAAACGGCAAACTGAAGGAAATATGGTAATATTTCTCCCATTTCCATCACCGCCGTGATAATTCTAGTTCTCATATAGCTTTGCTTTTTGTCAAAAGGAGATGGTGTGATAAGGCAGGAGTTTGGCCTATGTGTGGTGTGGTTGAAATAAAAAAAAGTAAAATGTCAAACATAACTTTTAATAAGGCTGGTTAAATTTTTTTTCCTGTTTAGCATCATTTTTTTTATATAAATCTGGGTAGGGAGGGCGGATTTTTTTTTTTTTTTTTTTTTTTTAGTGGCCTGTGTGAATAAAATCATCAATAAACCTTGCCTGAATAGTTGAATTTCTCCCAGACACAAGGCCATAGAATAATTCGTCGAGAGAAAGAGTCTCTGGGATCTTTAATCCCACCAGGCCTTCAATACATCCAATGATCGTCGAACTTGGCAGATAACGAATGGCATTTTGAAGCGCCCACGCTTCACAACTCGGCATGCTCGGTTATCTACAAAATGCGGATTTGGGCCTCGGAAACGGACATTTGAGTCGAAAACGGACTTTTAGGCAAAAAAAAAAAAAAAAAAAATTTTTTGGGGGGCGGACGAAATTTCGGGGGCGGGCGGTGATGCTAAACAGGACATTTTTTTTAACCAGCCTAATGTAACAGCAAGAGAAAATATATGCACACAATCTGTGAAAGTTCTAGCTCAATTGCAATATGATATAGTTGTTATATGAACTTGTAATCTGCAGCATGGGCTATTTCATGAAAAAAGGGTCTAAATCGAGTCAAATACATTTAGACATGGACCAAAATGCCGTATAACCTAGTGATGGGCGGTGGCATTTTTTCTCCACTGCTGGAAAATCCTTTTGGTCCAAGTAGTCCTTTGTGTCTAAATGTGTATTTGAATGACTCAATTAAGATCCTTTTCCACGAAATAGCACATGCTGCAGATTTCAATTTCATGTCATAACTATAATCATAGTACAATTGAGCTAGAACTTTCATATATTGTGTACATATATTTTCTCTTACCGTTACATTAAAACACAATTTATTTTTAAGACATTTCATTTTTTTCTATTTCAGCTACACCACGTGTAGGCCAAAATCCCGCATTATCGTACCATCTCCTTTATCTCCATCTCGAAACAGATTCTCGCAGTCTAACTAGACGGGAATCGAAAATGAAAGTACTCAAAGTACTGATGTCTGGATCGCCAATAATGGATTTAAAGTTTCAAAACGTTTCAGCCGATAGCAGATGTATGGATAAATATGGAGATTTTCTCCAATTTGTGGACGAGTGTTTGGGAAATCACAACTGGAACACAGTTTAATTTTCAAGGAAGTGAATTTGTGAAGGCGGCTCATTTAGAAATGTGCTAGGTATTCATGGTAGCAAGAAACTATCTACAGTAATATGCTTAAAAGTGGATCGTCTGCGTCAATGTCTTCTACTAGTTTTTGCGAGCAGATTTTCATAATTCATGCAAGTTTATTGCGACAAAACGACAAATACGTGAGACTGGATAGTTTTATTAATAGTTCTGTGTAGATAAGGGGCCGAAGTGCTCCGCCGTCACTGAGACCAATCCGTCACTGAGACCAATCCGTCACACAGACCAATGCTGTTTATGCTGGGGATAGCAGGGGTTGAAAAGCTGTGCTCGCCGGTGCGTAACGACTGACGGCCATCGCCTAAACAATATCAGAGTCCGCTAGGAAGCTCTGCCCAACTTTTGTTTAATGCAACCTAATGTTATTTCAATGCTTTTTAAATGGAGCACTAAATCGTTTTATACGGCAAAATATTTACAACTACGAAATAATTAGGACATACATAAATAATTCTGGGATTCATACAAGTAATACGAGTTATTCCTGCGACCTTGATTGAGAAGATTAGTATCCTGATAGACTACAACATACGCCGCATATCAACTGATTCATTCTAACTCATTAGAGACATAATGAAAACATGACGCTTCTCTAGTAAACAGAGAAAACGCTACAAGAAGCAGAGACATTAATTATGTCAATACACGTCAACGTAAATCTCACCTCTCGAGACTGGCAATAGCCAAGACATATATTAGAAATATCTCAAGTCGGATGTTAACAGATAATGATACCACCTACTTCGAAACTGGGGAGATATTTGGATTTCTTCCTGTTGCCTTTTATTAAAAAGCAACATACATATCTTGCGGATGCTTCAAATTTCATTAATGAAATTGAAAGTATGCCCATCCCTAGCTCCGGTGTAGCCTTGTTCCATACTACGTGAGAACAACGCTACGGCTGCAAGCCAGTCACCAGATCGAGTTGTTGGAAAATTGCCGTACGGGCAATATTTGCCAGACCAATTGACCATAACCAATAAAATAATTCGATTCTATGTCCACTTACCTTTCATAAAAATCCTTGTTTATGAGTGACCGTCCGTTTTTAGCTTGGCAAGAGATCGAAACTCGGACGAGGGGGTTATACTGTCCATGTAAAACTTATCGATGTAAAGATGGCGGCGATGTGGACAGTTTTCCCCCCCCTCGTCCGAGTTTCGATCTCTTGCCAAGCTAAAAACGGACGGTCACTCATAAACAAGGATTTTTATGAAAGGTAAGTGGACATAGAATCGAATTATTTTATTGGTTAT
Organism: Hanleya hanleyi; assembly: GCA_036873755.1. Lineage (NCBI taxonomy): Eukaryota > Metazoa > Mollusca > Polyplacophora > Lepidopleurida > Hanleyidae > Hanleya > Hanleya hanleyi. The sequence continues at coordinate 58,190 of JAVTVY010019639.1, read as the reverse complement.
GGTCAATTGGTTCGGCAAATATTGCCCGTACGGCAATTTCCCAACAACTCGATCTGGTGACTGGCTTGCAGCCGTAGCGTTGTTCTCACGTAGTATGGAACAAGGCTACACCGGAGCTAGCCCATCCCGAGCAGTGCTATCCTTGTTACATATGATATCACATCGCTATTCAGCGGTATTCTGGACATCAAATGTCACACCAAGGCAACCGAAACATACCAGTATTTACATCGAGACTTGGCAGGTAAGTTTGAAGAAATACTCGAATTCAAGAAAATACCAAAAACTGAATCCACTCATTTGAGTAGAAAAATACTCAAATATTCGGACTCTTATGAATCCCTGTAATTGTATCTCATATCAACAGTAATACAGAGTGAATGAATTAATATTTTAGCTATCGGCAATTTAATATTAAATTCACATACTTCTAATTCACAGTATTAGAATACTCATTCACATTCTTAAATTCACATCCATTTTAGTGGATATTTAATTAAAAATTAGGAAAATGAAGAAAAATCTAGATGTAGAAATTTATTTTTTAATGAAAATCAGTGTCTAGACAGTTCCCAGATCTATCAATGGAGCTATTAAAACAATATCAATGAAAAGCTTGTAAAAACAGTACCACAAAAGCCAAAAGCCTGTCTGAGTTACAGTTGTATTAATACAGATGTGGTATGAGCCGTTAAGTGTTTTTAAAGGATCAGAACAAAAACAACAATCCTTAACTGTTCCCCTGTCACCTGAGAAATGGCTAAATGTGTTTTTTTGACATCTAAACCAGTCATATTTTAAACAATTACATTCAATAGCTAAGGAATAAATTTTCGTATTATTTTAAATTAGGTATTCTTCAGTAATTTTATTTATATCTATTATATTTAAATAATATATTATTTATTATATCAATTATATTTTAACCAATTATATTAAATAATTTTATTGATATCTAAACTATTATAATTTATATGAACCAGTTATATCTCAGATAATTTAATTCAACAATTTGGAAGACAAGTTTTTATATTTTTAATTACGCCTATATCAGTATATTCCTTAGATCTAAACCAGTAACTGAGTGCCATATTTTAGCATTTTCCCATGTTATATCTTTATAATAATAACAGCTAAAATTTATCAATTATTAATCAAAGTCTAATATCAAAGTAATTACGAAATTTTACAATGCTGAACATCATGGAGAGTCAGTTTTCGCTACATCCTGTTAGAATTTGTTTTAATATAAAATACTATAATTTTATAAAATATACTCTAGAGTGCAGTAAGATGAATGGAGGGATCGGGTCCTGGCTGTCCCCTGCTAAGAAAATGGCTAGGGTAGCTAGGATAATCGCTGCTCCTCGCTGTGCCATAGAGCACTTAGTCGCGGCGATGCCTTGATCACTGCCGCATTGGTCTGTGTGACGGATTGGTCTCAGTGACGGACTGGTCTGAATGACGGCGGGAGCACTTCGGGTACTGTTGGTGTAGCACAGATATTTGCAAGAGCTGCATGAGTTTGCGTTAAGTCCCCATTACTTATATATGCCTGCATGGTTTTTATAGTAAATTTGTTTGTTGACAACGATATAAACGTTGGAGAGACAATTTGTGCGAAAATTCCTGTGTTGTTGCTGTACGATCATTGCGTATATAATTTAGTTTGAAAAAGTTTGAACACCACCAACAACAAAACTTTTCGAAAGCGGTACCCGACAAATTCTGTTGTTTCCGCTTTCGGAAAGTTTTGTTGTTGTTCAAACGTTTTGAAACTAAATTATATTCGGTGAGCAGAGTCCCCCGGAATACATAAATTTGCACTGGACAGAATCCGGTCAAGTTCGCAAGACGAGAAAAATGTAAATACTATTGTTGTTGCTTCGACACAGATCTCCTCTGGAAATATATTCCATGCAGTATGAGTACACATTAAAATAGTAACGAAGCCGACTTCACGGGAAAGAACGTACGAGTATTGGAAACTGGGGTCTTTATAATCCCAGAACCTGAACCTGTAAAGTGCGACACTCAGATCAAGAAACAAGATTTGCAACGTATGATCGTACAGCAACATTAACAGGGATTTTCGCACAAATTGTCTCTCCAACGTTATCGTTGTCAACAAACAAAATGCGAACTATAAACACCAGGCATATATATTATTAGATGGAGAAAACCATCCATGAATTGATGTGATATCTGACGGTCGTAATTACGACCGTCAGATATCACATCAATTCATGGATGGTTTTCTCCATCTAATATATTATAAGTAATCTGACTTACCGCAAACTCAGACAGACACGAAACCGAACAGACGGCAAACACCACGAGGTTTGAGCCGATCGCCCGGAACCAAAGAACAAAAAAATAGTCCACGGATTCAAGCAATCCCTGTGCGAAGAAATGAATATGAAATATACTCAAATTCAGATTTCGTTTTATTTCTAATTAACATGAAACGATTACGACTGTTTTTTCTTCATTTTCTGGTTAATACCCTGATATAAGACTCAAACACAGTGAAAATAACGGGCGGAGTGATACAGGACAACCCAGGGTCATTCCATTATAGTGCACGTACACATTTGCATATATTTCGTGAGTGGCAGCATAGTCTGGTCGCACCGCTACGCCGTGGCGATCCAGACAAAAAATAGTCCACGGATTTAAGCAATCCCTGGGCGAAGAAATGAATATGAAATACACTCAAATTCAGATTTTGTTTTATTTCTAGTTCACATGAAACGATTACGACTGTTTTTTTCTTCATTTTCTGGTTAATACCCTGATATAAGACTCAACACAGTGAAAATCACTGGCGGAGTGATACAGGTTAACCCAGGGTCACCGCATTATAGTGCACGTACACATTTGCATAAATTTCGTGAGTGGCAGCATAGTCTGGTCGACACCGCTACGCGGTGACGATCCAGACAAAAATCATTTCTATACAGATTGCTAAATTTTATAGGAATCTGTTGAATTCCCATAAATTATTTTTTCGGGAGAGCCGACTGAAATTGTGTTCCTGTGGAAAAGCAAACAAAATAGCTTATATCCACAAGGTACAATAAGTAGTTTTGTTCACTTTGAAAAACAAAGTAGATGTTCGCGGCAGTGAAAGGGGAGAATAAAAGCACTGTGCGTAGTGTGTGCCGTCAGCAACTTCGATTGGCAAGGCTTTGGCACAAGATCTCACCTTGAAAAGGTACTATCCTTGACAAAAGACTTAGACAATTATATTTCAGAAGTATTACACCAAATCATTGCCTTTCAATTGGAAGAATGATCAAACACAATTCTACAGATATGTTTAAGGATGTAATCAGCCTCAAATCTATAGGCTGAAATCGATGTCTCTCAAACTCGGTGAAAGTGACGTATGTTACAACAGGTACAAAATGAAACACATTTGGCCACAAAAAACTAAACTTGTTTCTACCATTCACAAGAAAATAGAAGGAATTGATCTTTCCATGACAGTGTCAACAAGCAAAAAGACATGTGGCACATTCTGCCAACGTATGCTATGCGACATTACCAAACCTTAGGCACGAGCCATGACGTTATCCCATGGCTGCAGCTGTTCAGCATTCAGATTTGTGAGCATCACTACGTCACTCAAACATCATGCAGTGATGTCATTTTCCTCCCCTCCTCCCCTCATACATCACACACTCAATGGTGAAACAGAAAACCCGTCGAAGCAAGCAGAGTTACGAATTTATCTGACAAGATATTCTTGCATCCATTGTATATGGTGATCCCACCATCATCAAATATATAGAAATGATGCTTTAGTAATCTTCCCTGCTAAAAAAACACACAGGGGAGAGTTTACAAAATCCATCGATTTCGAGGCTGATTACATCTTTAAGGGGGATTTATACCTGAAAATCTGGTTAATCAAATTTTCCCACCCATTGTTAATCTTCTGGTGAATTCTTCGCAATGGCTTGGACTATGGTTATGACAATTTACTCAGTTTAACACGATAAAGATGTATTGGCTCATACTCCATGTACTCGGTCAAGGATAGTTCCTGTGGCCCACAATCAAGTGGCCTGTTATTTGTTGGACTTTGTTGGAATTTTCCCAGCAATTTCCACATGTTGTTGGGGCACTGTATTTACTCGTCCAACAATTTACGAGCTAGAAAAAACCTGTCCGAAAATAACGAACTGGCACCGACGGGGATCGAACCCGCCATTCTTTGCTCCATAGTCAGGCATCTTACCCCTGAGCCATGCATGCAGCTGAAAGCAACCGTTGGATCTTTTTACCCCTCGGCCAAATTTGGCCTAGGGGTATTGTCGTCATCATGTACGGCTGTCCGTACGTCCGTACGTCCGTCCGTCCGTTACCGCGATATCTAAAGAACCGTTTCATGCATGGCAACCAAACTTGTTACATCTATTTATCTTCATCTCGGACAATATTTTGCAGAGTTATGCCCCTTTTCACAAATAAAAATCCATTTATGATTTGTTATTGTGATAATTACAGAACTGTTCCATATACAACATCCTAACGTGATACAGTTGTTTCTCTTGACCTAAACTAGATGCCCATCGAAAATGAGTCGTGTCAGAAAGTATTTTGCAGAGTTATGCCCCTTGTCTAATAAAATCCGTTACCGCGATATCTACAGAACCATTTCATGCATGGCAACCAAACTTGTTACATCTATTTATCTTCGCGTAAATCAGAAGCCTATCGAAAAGGAGTCATCTCGGACAATATTTTGCAGAGTTATGCCCCTTTTTACAAATATAAATCCATTTATGATTTATTGTGATAATTTCAGAACCGTTCCATATACAACATCATAACGTGATACAATTGTTTCTCTTGACCTGAACTAGATGCCTATCGAAAATGAGTCGTGTCAGAAATTATTTTGCAGAGTTATGCCCCTTGTCTAATAAAATCCACTAATTCCTATGTTAAGTTTGCATATAATTTCTATATCATGTTTGTATACTATCACATTTATTTATTGATTGGACACCCTTACATTATAATAGCTGGGGTTCAGAGCCGAGGGGTTTCGATAGCGCAGCTTCATGTTTTATATACCTAACACAGACCTAACCCTAACCCAAAACCTAACCCTAACCCGTAACCAGTAATACTGATTTAACGCTAATTAGCGCAAATTTGCATCCTAATTAGACATTTGCATCCTAATTAGACGTAATCACACTTAAGAGCATTCATCAGACTTCAGTCACGTGATTTCATGGCCTAGGCTACTTGATTTTGGCCCACGGGAATTATCATTAACCTGTACGAACGGGTAATAAGATGGGAATGGGTATACCCGACCAGAAGAATGGTATTGCACAGTCTGCTCTATACTTGCTCGCCATCACTTTCAAACCTCCTCACAATCTGCCAGACCTTAAAGATGCAATCAGCCTCAAACAGGGTCCATACGCCTTCTGGAAAGTCCTCAAAACTCCTGGAATTTAATTGCTAACCTGAAAAGTCATGGAAAATGCTTAAAAATAAAGTTAAACTCCTGGGAAAACTAACCTTTCATCTTCTGAGAGAACCAGTGAAATGATGCCAAGCGTTTTTTTTGCTCATCTTTGTTGCGAGTTTTTGTACTAAAGACTCCTGGAAAATTAAAATTATTGACCTGGAAACCTCCTGGAATTGTTTCCTGCTGTAAGTGTATGACATGTGGCTGTCGCCATCGGGACCCCTCGGGCCGGGCCCAGAGCAATTGTGGAAATAATGTTTCTGACCCCAACAACTCACATATTTGGGGTGGGCATAATTTTACCTGTATGATATAGATCATAGACAGACAAAACAATATAGCAATAGAGCAGTGATTACCTATAGTAGATGTAGTCGAACGATTACTGTCTATTCACAGCAATCCACACAGGTTTGTGTGAACTCCTGAAAAACACATCCCATGGCACCGACTTTCAATAGGCTTCTGGTACTGGCTGTATTAAACAACTGTATGAAGTTTCATTGTTGTGAGTGAAGGACTTTTTGAGATATAAAACATTTAAAAACAATGTTAGTATTTGTTATCAAATCAAACCTGCTATCAATGTATGCCATATTCCCTCCATTTTGGAGATCTCCTGCAAAGAAATTATCTCCCCTGATCGTCTCGTCGATCGTCCGCTAGGTGGCGTGTTCTCCGCGCATGCCCTTCCTCTTTTTCCCATGCTGTGCAAGACCTGTTTTGTGTCAAGGCCGAGCAAAGAGGGGAGGATGGGTTGGGCAAATCAGATTGATAGCAGGTTTGATTTGATAACAAATACTAACATTGTTTTTAAATGTTTTATATTTGTGTCTCAAATCTTAACCTGCTATCAATGTATGCCAGACTCCCAACAGAGGAGGTTGGGTAGCCGGTCTTGTGTCTTGCTTTTGGGTTGAGCGGAGCACGCCTTGTTCTGATTTTGTAAATCTGATATGCCTAGTAATATCCTGATAATTCCCGTGTCGTATAGAGGCGTAGGGAGCTCAAGGAATTACAAGTAATACGGCGAGAGGTGGACTCTGTTCCGACCATTTGCTCGTATACTTGGCCAGATAACCAGGTGCCATCGTGATGCCTTGGAGTGCCTTCGTCCTAGGAGTGTCTTCGTCCCTTGGAGTCCCTTCGTCTCTGGCATGGTCTGTTCCTATACTTACCGAATTGTCGGGATCTTGCTTGCTTGAGCGGCGCCCCCCCCCCTTCTTTTTCTTGATGGGACTGGTGGACTAAGCGCTGAGGCTGTAGCTAACGAGCCCAACGTAGTCACTCTGTCTGTATGTACAGACATGTCCCCAAGATATGAGTTGACAGTCCGGGCAAGGGCGTGGATGATATCGTCCAGTTTCCCCAAAGCGGCCAGGACATCGCAAAGCTGTAATCTCGTGAGATGATGCCTTAAACAAAAGGGGAGCATCGATGGCGAGTTGATAGATCCAGAGTATCGTCTTCCTCAGCCAGGCTGCAATTATGTTCTCAGTAATATCTGCAGATGCTCCTGGCTGTAGAGATAAAAAAACAGAAGACGTCTGAAACCTCAGTAGAATCTGTAGGGCTCTAACTAGACATACGAGTCTGTCATCTTCAGCGGACCCACGAAGTCTGTAAATACTGGAATCTGATATAGTCTCTGGGCACATGGTCCCTGACGTGTGGATTCACTCTAGGCGATGAATCCGGGATCAGGCGAAGAGGTATGGTTTCCCAACCTGCGGTCCATGTCAGGGAACTGTGCTCCAATGCGTGAAGCTCCGATACTCTAGTGGCTGGAGCGAACGCTGTTAGGAAGGCTGTCTTGTAGGGCAGGGCCCTGATTGTAGCCGTCCTAAAGTCAACTAGGACTCTGGATAGTGCTGAACGGTATCCCGCTATGGTGCTTGGCTTGAATTCCTTATCTTGATGCAGATGTAACAGGAAGTCAGCTATCATCGGCACAGAGGCAGTGTCGGGGTCGATGTCTCTGGTCCAACACCGGGTACAGTTGAGAGGTTGATGATCTGTCTGCCGTCGCCATCGCCTCTGTAACTGGTCTTGAAAGGCCTCGGTCTGCAAGGAAGTCCCCGATAGTCTGCAGACGTGAAGATTGAGCCACTGTAGATCGTGGTGCAGTATGCCGTGTCGCTGGTCTAGTAGCCGGGGCCACGGGCAGCTGACAAGGCAGGTCGGTCAGAAATCAGATTAATGACGGGAACCACGGGCGATGCGGCCACCACAGTATCCCGAGCAGGATAAGGGCGTTGTGCTCTGTTATCTTGGTCAAGACTGCCTGTACAAGTGCTGTCGGTGGAAAAGCGTAGGCGATGAGGCTGTACCAACTGAAGACATCGTGTCGACTGCCCAGACTTGTGGGTCGAGTGTCGGACCGACGAAGATCGGTAGCTGAGCGTTGTCCCAAGTCGCAAATAGGTCTACTAGGGGCTGTTCCCAGGTCGATGCCACCTGACGAAAAACCTCTGTATGGAGATGCCACTCCGTCTGTAGGACTTTGTCCGGTCGTGAAAGACTGTCTGCAACGACGTTCAAATGCCTGGGTACATGTCGTGCCCAGATCCGGCATAGATGAATCTGTGTGCAGGTGAAAAGTATCCACGTCTCCTGGAACAACAGCCGGGACTTCGTCCCCCCCAACTTGTTGATGTAGCTCACTACTGTCGTGTTGTCTGTGGCGACCAGGAGTGACTTGCCAAACAGCTGAGAAACTCCAGTGGACGACTGCCATGTTCACTGCTGCCATTCCCAGTACGTTGATGTGCTGTGTTTCCTGTTGTGGCGACCACCTGCCGGATATCTTAAAGTCTCTCAGGTGGGCTCCCCAGCCCGTGAGTGATGCGTCGGAGAAGGTTCATGTCCGGCGGTGTCCAACGAAGTGGAATCCCGAACATCACATTCCCCCTGGACCGCCACCATTCCAGGAACTGATGCAGATGCTGAGGAACTGGAACCCGGGGGTTGATAGTCGGAGCTCGCAGGAACGGCTGCAGATGAAACTGTAGTGGTCGTGACTGAAGTCGCCCGTACTGTGTCAGATCTTGAGTGGATGTCAATAATCCCATCAGGCTTGCCAAGGATGTAAGGCTGTACAATCGCAGACTGCAGGAGGAACAGCCCTCCAACGTAGATATCTCTAAGGAAGATGATACGTTGCTTGTCCGTCGTGGGATCCATGTGCCGACTACTTGTTGCCGGACTAATGGGCCCTTCAAAGCTGTGAACGCCGCATCGGTGAATGCTAGGTCCCGGGTGACTGGTAGAGTAGTTCCATCCAACGATGCTCTAGTGGTTGAACTATCTGTGTTCAAGTGACGAAGGCCGTGCCGCTGAACTGGCATTGACGGTCTGGTGGGAACGCCGGAAGTGACGACCATCGGGAGTCAGGGTCTAAATCTGTAGTGTTGAATACACTCAGTAGGGTTGAATACACTCAGTAGGCAATCGGCTCCATCACCTAGTCCGGTCTCTACTGTCATCCAGTAGAAATTGGAGTCCCAAGTCTGTTCCGGAATCTGGATCCGCATTTCGGATTATAGATGACTTGATACCTGAGTCCTGTATGATGGATGGGTCTATGTTGACTTGGGCTTGGAAGGAAGGACCTTCAGTCTGGATCTGAACTTGTCCACTGTAGACCGGATGTCTCGTTTCCAAGAAACGAGTTAGTTGAGTCCGACTAACCGCTTCCTCCGAGATCTGGACTCCTAGATCACGATCTTGGGTGTAGATGAAGACCGAGGTTATCCGATGGAGAGTAGGATGATCATAGAAGAAGTGTCAGAAGCTGGAGTATACCTCACGATGAAACTTGGACAGGATGAAGGGATGACTACTGGTTTGAAGGTGAAACTGAAAACCATCCGTTCCGACAGCGAGGCTGCTCTTGCTCCGGTCGGAAGATTCCCTCTTTACCCTGAATCTGTGCTTTCCCGTAAGGATGAAGCTACTCTGAGTATCTTGCTTGGGTGGCGACCCCTGTTAGTCTTGCCCTTGCCTTAGCCTTGTCTACCGAAAAGGCGTTGACTGCTCCAGTCATCCGTGATGTCCTGTCATCATTGACGGTGGCATGGTAGTCGGAAATAGCTGTCTAGGAGGTGAAGTTGACGTCTGGGTCCTAAATCAATTTGCTGTAGCTGTAAGGGACTAGTTGGTATATGAAGTAACGCTATGATGGGTTAACATCATGCTCTGTACCATACCGGCTTATCTTGCTTGAAGTCCGACTGTCGGTATCTTGGTACATTCCAAAAGTTCGTCTATGATGAAGTGTCGGCAGTAGCAGGCAGCTGTACCGCTGGGGGAAGATGACTGTGACCCGTAACAGCACTTGACTTCAAAGGAACTTGAAAGGATAAGTCTTGATCTGTAAGTCCGGGTCCAGATCCAGAATGCTAGTCGGAAGTTCGGTCACTGCTCTGGTAGTTCCGATAACTGTAAGGTGGTGTCCGATTCCAAAGATAAACTTGGAAGCCGACTCTCGGCTCAATAAAGGTCCGTAGTAGAAGTAGAAGACTCTCGCTTCAATGGTCGGGATTCTGTCTGTGTACAGCCGTGACCCGTGGTCCCGCTGTTGAGTAAGGCCGTGCTGGCCTAGTGGGGTCCAGGGCCGTGATGTCTCGGTGTTCCGGCGCTCTGTATAGGGACATGATGTGCCGGGGTGCCGTCGCTCTAGAAGTCCTGATGCTCTGTGTAGGGCCGTGACTTCTCGGAGCCTCGATGTTCTGTGTAGGGTCGTGACTTCTCGGAGTCTCGATGCTCTGTGTAGGACCATGACTTCTCGGTGTCTCGATGTTCTGTGCTGGCCGTGAAGTCTCGGAGTTCCGGTGCTCTGTATAGGCCGCGCCTTCCAGGGTCCGGGTCTATGTCTCTGACCTCCTTGAAGATGAGTGATGACCCCGATCTGTGCACCGAACTGTAATGTTGTGCACTGCACTGTGATACGGCACTAGGCCGCGGTCAGGTTCGTGGACTTGTGTCTTCTCTCGACTTGCGAAGACTTGGATGAACGGGAGCTGACAACGTCTTCTCCCATGAAGCCAAACTTGACTTGACTTTAATCTTCAGAGAAAGCTGCGAAGACATGCTGACTATGTCTTCTCCGATGAAGCAAATCTTGACTTGACTTTAATCTTCAGAGAATTCTTCGGCCTTCGGGAATGCGGCTTAAATCCACCGCTGTACCACCGAAAATCCGGCGTAGACGAATAAAGCTGAAATCCCGGTATCGTTGTGATGAACGGCTGTGTTTCCGGGATCTTCATGCTGTAGTACGGGTCCGAGCTGTCTCCGGAACCGTGGTGTAGCGTTCTGGCTAAGTCCGTCCTAAGTAATCCGTACTGTGTAAGTCCGTGACTTCTATGTGCGGCTTCACGGTGTTCTGGATAAGTCCGTTCCCAATAGGTCCGTGATCTGCTTGCGCCGGGGTACGACTTCGAACTCTGGATCTGTCCATGTTATGGCCCAGAAGGTTCACCAGTAGCCGGGTCTGTGCATCGGTATCGGAGTATCGTGCATCGGTATCAGAGTACCGTCGATCTGTATAGTCTTGAATTCTCTCGGTATCCCGGTAGTCCCTGTAGGCTCTTGGCTTGACGGGGTCTCGGAGTTCTGCATTGGGCCGTGATTTCTCAGAGCCATGGTCCCGTATGCTGATCTAAAGTCCGTGACCTCTTAGATGTGGACTCCCGGTGAGATGTAGACTCTCGGCGTACTGGATAAGTCCGTTCTTCATAGGTCCGTGTTGTTTCCTGTTCTGGGGTACGGCTCCGGACTGCAGTTCCGTCTCTGGAAGGAACCTCTCTCTCCGATGGTCGGGTCCGAGGTGCTCTGGAGTCGGAGTCCCGGCGCTCTGTATGGGGCCGTGACTTCTCGGGATCCCGGTGCTCCGTGTAGGTCCGTGGCTTATTGGAAGCTCGGTGTTCTGTATAAGGCCGTGACATCTCGGGATCTCGGTGCTCCGTGTAGGTCCGTGGCTAAACGGACTCTCGGTGTACTGTATAAGGCCGTGACATCTCGGAGCCGTGGTCCCGGTGTACTGTGCGGGGCCGAGCTGTGCTGGTGTCGAGGTCCCGTTCCGGCGATCGAATCCGTGTCTTAAGACTTCTCTTGGTAGTCCCGGTCTGTGCTCCGGACTGTAGACTTGTCCACCGTTCCAGCCTGTAGCTCCAGGGTATGGCTCTTCGCCGGGTCCCGGCTAGAAGACTGTCTCTTGAGTTGGAGACTTGGATGAATGGGAAACTGTTATCCGAGGTCTGCCCAGATCCGTGGTTGTAACGGCTCCGGTGTAGAGTCCGTGACAGCATCTTCTCCGGTGAACTTGAACTGGACCGTGGAGCCGTGTCTTGAGTCTGTGACTTGTTCACCGTCTCGAAATGTAGCTCCGGGGTACTGCCCTTCGCCGGTTCCCGGCTAGTAGACGTGTCCTTCTTGAAGACCTGTCTTTCTTGCCGTCTTGCTGGCGAACTTGAACTGGACCGTGGAGCCGTGTGTCTTGTATCCGTGAAGGGTCTGTTCTGTTTCACGGGACTGTACAGTATGAATGATCTGTGAAGATTCCACTGGCGCTGATAGGAAAACTTCGTTTACAGCCAAGTCGTTGAAGAGGGCCTGAGTAGCTTGCTTCTCAGCTGGACACCTTGCCAGGTCAGTGGCCGCTCTCCGGAGTTGACTGCGTCGGCCATAGGATAGCTATGCCAGGTCACGTCGTCCCAGTCTGCACATTCACGGCATGTCACTTGACTGTAACACACCTGTGCCCTGCACTTGAAACAAAGAAGTGCAAGTCTTTAACTGGTTAAAACTGACGACATGATTCGTTTCTTATTATTCTTATAGTTTGGGTGACTACGTTAGTTCATAATGAACTCACGGGAGAAAAAAAAATAACCCTAGGGTGCGTCTATAACAACCAAAAGTTACTGTTTACAGGAGCTCTTTCAAAACGCGTCTTGCTACCAAGACTGCAAAGGAAAAAGAGGAAGGGCATGCGCGGAGAACACGCCACCTAGCGGACGATCGACGAGACGATCAGGGGAGATAATTTCTTTGCAGGAGATCTCCAAAATGGAGGGAATATGGCATATATTGATAGCAGGTTAAGATTTGAGACACAAATAATGTGTTTACAAGGATAAAAACAGACAGACATGTATAAAGGGGCATAACTCCTGAAAAACACATCCAATGGCACCGACTTTCAATAGGCTTCTGGTACTGGTTGTATTAAACAACTGTATGAAGTTTCATTGTTGTGAGTGAAGGACTTTTTGAGATAATGTGTTTACAAGGATATGGACCAACAGACCTGTATAAAGGGGCATAACTCCTGAAAAACACATCCGATTACACCGACTTTGAATAGGCTTCTGGTACTAGCTGCATTAAACAACTGTATGAAGTTTCATTGTTGTGAGTGAAGGACTTTTTGGGATAATGTGTTTACAAGGATAAAAACAGCCAGACATGTATAAAGGGGCATAACTCCTGAAAAACACATCCAATGGCACCAACTTTCAATAGGCTTCTGGTACTGGCTGTATTAAACAACTGTATGAAGTTTCATTGTTGTAAGTGACAGACTTTTTGAGATAATGTGTTTACAATGATAAGATGGACAGACGGACAGACGGACGGACGGACGACGGAGGCAACGACAATAAAAACTGTAATAATCGAGGGATTTTGTGAACTCTCCCTTGTGCATTTTTCAGCAGTTTTTTGAGTGACACAGCAATGCTCACAAAGCTGAATGGTGAACAGCTGCAGCCATCGGCCTTAGGCAAGGTTCGGTCGAATGGCCTTAGCATACGTAGGCAGAATGAACCACACGTGTATACACTTGTCGACATGGCTGTAGAAAAATAAACAGTATTCCTTCTATTTTCTCATAAATGGTAGAAACAGGTTCAGTTTTATTTATGTGGACAAATGTGTTTCATTTTGTACCTAACGTCGTAACATTTCATGGAGTTTGAGAGACATGGATTCCAGCCTAGATTTGAAGCTGATTACATCTTTAACTGAACAAAGCAGATCCTTGATATTGGAATCCACACCCCAGGTCAATCCCCAGGAGCCCCACGGAGCGGGAATGAACAAAGTCAGGAACGAGGAGTTTGAAGAAATTTTGTTTCATATTCATTCTACTGTACATGTATTATAAACAGGATAACATAAATTATGATAAGTACATAAATTATGATTACATAAGTTTTTATGATTACATAATTTTGAGTAGATAATCCTTTTAACAGTACAATATATATCTACATTATCTACACTGATTTTACATTTGGATAATATTTCTAGTTGATTCATTCAAATGGTCATGTACAAGATGTTTCTATATTAACAGTTGATAATCATTCAAATAGCACAATATATATACAATATATATATACACGTATAATAAAACTGGGAGCTCATATTTTACACAATGTAAGTCTGTACAAAAGCCCTTCAGCATATAAATTTAAAGGTATATGCCAATGAAAAATGGGAAAAACAGTAATTTTTGTCAGATGCACGTTTAAAGTATGTTTCTGCACAATAACTATATTTAGCTATGATATAACTATGATATGGACTTTGCTCAAAGGTACAAGGACGTTTACGAGGTGAAACTCTTCTGTGGCATGGTTGATCTCTAGCATCAGGGATGGGATGGCCCATCTTAGACACACAACATCACCAGGGCTAGATGATTATGTGACATACTTTGACTTGACATATGTTTCTGGCTCCTTTCGCCATATACAGCCTCCACCAACCGTAGCTGGCATCATCCGTCCAGTGAGAGTTATGTGTTGACCCCGATCGTTGCTTCTGCAGTGTGGAATGTCCACGATATAACCATCGATGGGGAGGATCGCCAGGACATACAACATGTGCTAATCCTGGAACATCACCTTTTCCAAGATAGTACATGTAGGACACAAGCATCCATCTTATTGAATCCCTCTGCAAGACCATGCCCTGGTTGCTACATTGATTTTACAAGATGCAGCTGGCCAGGTCCATCGGGTGTGCCCGAGTTCTAGATCTAGTAATTGTGATCTAAGGTAATTATATCATAGTTATTGTGCAGAAACTTACTTTTAACGTGCATCATCTTTGGTATATATAGAGTCTATACTGTTCTATATTTAATAAAAATAATATCGGACAAAAAATCATTGTTTTTTTGTTTCCATTTTTCATTGGCATATACCATTCAATTTATATGCTGAAGGAATTTTGTCCAGAATTCAAATAAGCCCAAAGGCTAATGTCCCGAAGGGCTAATGTCATAAAGGGCTTTTGTCATGAATCCCATAATACTGAATAATCAATAGGCCATTTGCCAGTTCCAAGACTGTTAAGCACAAGTACACAAAGACAGGAACGGCGCAGACTGAACTTTCACCAGACATGTATGGGCTCTTGCAGATAGCATTGTGAAATATAAGCAAATGTGAGAATTACTAGTAAAAATCTTGAAAGAAATACATGAGCATCTGGCGCAAAAATGTTAACTAATTCTAGGTTTGGTACATGACAATTTTATTGATCTTTCCATACGTTTTCATATAATCAGCATTTTTTCACATTTTCTCCCAGATTACATACGCTCGTTGAGTCTCAATCTTCTGTCTGCGCTGCCCGTTTGTGTGTGTGCCAGTGTGTAATGGTCCCGGATCTGGCAAAGAAGCTATTCAAATGATAGATTTGTTCCCAACCCACTCAATTCGTGTTGTATGCCTTTTGGTTCCAAGTCATTTTGCTCAACTCCATAGGTATCCTGACAAAATCTGACCCCCAAAAAATAAATAATTGGCTTCCATTCTATAAAGTTACCCACAGTAACCCCAATAATGCCCTGATTAAGTTTCATCACCTTTCAACCAAAACCATGGTGTGCACGCTGGACAAACAAACAAACAAACATACAGAGACTAGCTGTTACCAACATTATAGTAAGATGTAATTGATCATTTGAGTCGATGATTATTTACATGTACATGTATCATATTTATACCAGTTATCAATGGTTAAACTTATTTCCTATACTGTAACATTGGACAAAATCTGAACTTATCAAATTAGATGTTAAGTGTTCACAGCTGTATTAAAGGCTTCATAAATTCTACAGTAGCAATCAAATCAAATCTCGACATAAAATTCACTGGGCCGGATTTATCTGATATACGAGTACAAGTCTGTGCTAAACCACATTATCTCAGAGTGTTTTGGATCTATCTGATCCACCTGTCAGTAGCCGATGTTGCCAAAGCCAATATTACAGCTTTTTCTATACAGTGAGCTCAATGTTCCTTTCTCGCACATTGATTTCATTTGTCAATTGCTATTGAGGTGTGACTATGAAACTTTTGATTGGCAAGCTCTCAAGGAATAAGGCCATGGGTACTATTGATCAGCTGGAGCTCTGTACAGACTGTGCTATGCATTAACCCTACCTGACCTGGGAGAGAGGGGTGGGCACTCCACGTTGGTTTTTCACTCCTATCTCCGCAATGACAAAAGCTTGAGCCGACACTGAAATGCCTTTTTTGAAAATGACATGACTGTGACATCACCATGGTGGCCATCTTGGATTTTTTTTTTACATTTTCTAGTAGAGCTTGATCCAAAGATATAGTGTGATAAATTTCAACACTCTAGCCTTAGGGGTAGCGACAGCGACAATATATATAGTGGGGGCGATTTCCGCCCCTTCCCAGGCTGGTGTGCACCTCCATCGCCCAGGCCAGATAGGGTAAATCAAATCTGAGTATATATCTGCCATTAGGTAATTGGACACGTGTGACTGCAAAATAATAGGGAGCTAACTTTAACTAACATTGACTAAACAAAATGGCATCAAATAGTTGGAAGTTATCCCCACCTTGTTTTAAAGTTAAATACACAACTTCTGAATGTAAAATCAAATTTGTATGCCAAAATGGAAACCAAATTTGTTCACCTATTTGGAAATCATCTATTTTCACATATTCAAAAACTGAATATATAAGCATATTTGGAAACCAGATTTGTACTTGATAAAAGGTGCCCCTTAGTCATGTTAAAGTCTGTCCATTTCAATTGGTCATCTAATTTGGAGCTCATCGTTAATCAATAGTTGTCAACGCATAAATTTTCTTATTTGCAGCGTGTATAACAACTGAAACAACTACCATGATAAATATATCACTTCATTTTAATATGTCCGTTGTATGACAATTGCCGTAAGCGTTATATTCCTGAATACTATTGGAAACATCCTAGTACATTCAAACTAGCAAGCTTAATTTTGTCAGACTGTCGTACTATTATTAAACAGTTGGCATTGTTCGTATCGAAGTCCTTTAAGCTAAGAAATGAGTTATGTTATGGTAAAGTAATGTATTAGTTACCACTTTCTCCCTTGATATATTAGCTTCAGCAATTTTATATTAAGATTTTATATGTGGCAAAATTCCACCGAGTGGTTGAATATATCTGTTGTCCGGTATCGGCAAATTAATGACATCGTTTTTTGAAAACGGCACCGATTTTAATTTCAATTATTTGTATACCTCTCCGCCATCAACCAAATCAAATAATTATGTAATAGTTATGCTCATGGGCCAGCTGGCTTATTGCAATAAAGGATATACTCTATCATGCTGGATTAACCTTGATATTGCAAATCATAAATATTTTTTTTCTTTAATATTTATAACAAATTTCCATAAATGGGATTATTCAATGTTTAGTGCTTTAATATAAATATATACTCTAACATAATAGAGTAGGACGAACTGCACATACATTCAAGGGAAGTAACTCCTCACCTTATAAAGCTATATCCCTGAAAAGACAGTAAATATATGACACTGTATAAGCTGAAAACCAGGCCATCTTCAAACAACCATTTTGATGTTCACAACAACATTGCTAGCATCCTTTTATACATATTATAAATACAATAATATTTATCAGGTCATCTGCCTCTCATGTCCGAATTTGAAACTTGCCAGCTTTTGTCACATATTTTACTCCTTTAAATGGCTTGTATTTCTGAAAAACATAATACAAATGGAAAATAATTAGTGCTCAATGTAACAGCCTGAATCAAAATGGGGCATTTTGGTCCTGTAAGACGAAGTGACATGAATTTACAGGGTTTCTAATAGTGGCAAATGGGTGAGTGGTAGGCCGTTGTTCCATTTGTTAACCTGTAAAATCACATTGGGAAGCATTATCCCCTCTCACATGAACTATATCTCCACAATGGTTAGCACAAGTTCACATTTAATGGTAACACAGGTCTTGCCATTTCAGGCTGATTTTTTTTCTCAATATCAAAGCATAGATTTGTTTATCATTAATGATTGAACCAAATAAAACACATCATAACATGATGTAGCATCTAAATGGTGAATTGACCCCTCAGTCTTATAATACATCATGTTTGTCTGTGGCTTTATACAAACAGTTGAATGAAAGATAAGGATTTGAACATTGGGAATTAGGCTTTGTCGCGGTACTACATAGACTATACCAAAAGACGTTCTGAGATACTTAAAATGATCGTAAACCCTAAAGTAAAGTTTCCATCAAATGAAAGACAATTAGAAACAGCGTCTGAAAATATTTTCTGTCATTTTTTTTACGATTTTATTACACACAGTAAACCACAAATAAAGCATAAGATTCTATGGTGGTCTGTTGTGATCATATCTAGGTCTGGTGACATCACACAGCCTTTATTCATATATTTTTGCACTTTGTATGCACTTTCCAATGCTTGTCTCAAGCTTAAGGCGTGTATGCTTTAAAGGTTATACCAAATGACTCGATACTACTTTGCATTAAAACATACCCGGTAGTGTTCCAAACAACAAATTGGTATTGTTTTCTTGAATAATGTCGTCGAAGTGGGTTTTAGGACACGAATAGCACACATGTGGGAGAAAACGTATTGGAGCCATGACCTCCGGTGCATGACGTCACAACCTGATTAAGATTGCGCCGTAAACGTCATAGTCTATGACGTCGGGCGTTGTTACGAAAGATTCACCCAAGTGTGGGAATTCTAGCGTGACGTCGCTGACATTTTGACGTCACAACAGGCATTTGACCGTGATCGTAATCAGGTTGTGACGTCACAGGTCAAGCGATCACAGCTTTCGCCGTTTTGAAAAGGGCGTGAAATTGTCGCACTTTACTGCTGCTATTTCCAACCTTGAGCAGTTTGAAAACATACAAAAATGTAAAACAAGTCTATATAATCACCTCTACAACAATTTAGCACAAACAAGTAGCAGATTTTGAGACCATTTTGTATTACCTTTAAGTATACCGTTCCAATGAGCATGTTTCACCAAAATCGAGGAAATTAAATGCAAGATTCAAATTGTCTTGGTACTTTTGAGTTCCATACAAAAAGTTAGATACTTTTTACCCGGTTCTAAAAAAAATCGCATAAATGAAGTAAAAATATATTTGGATACAGTTGAAATTTGTCTTTCATTTGACCTTCACTTTGTTGGAGGGTTTACTATCACTTTACACTAATTCACCAATATATCAGCTTATCAACTTATTCAGAAGAATCTGTTTGACTTAATCACCCATATAAACTTATTCACTAGTAACAATCCAACAATTAATTCACCAGTTTCACCAAAATAACCTATTCACCCAAATCAGCACAACTTATGTGCCAGTATCAGCACAACTTATGTACCAGTATCAGCACAACTTATGTACCAGTATCAGCACAACTTTCAGCATAACTTATGTACCAGTATTAACACAATTAACACAACTTATGTACCAGTATCAGCACAACTTATGTACCAGTATCAGCACAACGTATGTACCAGTATCAGCACAACTTATGTACCAGTATCAGCACAACTTATGTACCAGTATTAGCACAACTTATGTACCAGTATCAGCACAACTTTCAGGACAACTTATGTACCAGTATTAACACAACTTATGTACCAGTATCAGCACAACTTATGTACCAGTATTAGCACAACTTATGTACCCGTATTAGCACAACTTATGTACCAGTATCAGCACAACTTATGTACCAGTATCAGCACAACTTATGTACCAGTATTAGCACAACGTATGTACCAGTATCAGCACACCTTAT
This sequence comes from Hanleya hanleyi, assembly GCA_036873755.1. Lineage (NCBI taxonomy): Eukaryota > Metazoa > Mollusca > Polyplacophora > Lepidopleurida > Hanleyidae > Hanleya > Hanleya hanleyi. The sequence continues at coordinate 38,556 of JAVTVY010019639.1, read as the reverse complement.
GTACCAGTATCAGCACAACTTATGTACCAGTATCAGCACAACTTATGTACCAGTATTAGCACAACTTATGTACCAGTATCAGCACAACTTATGTACCAGTATCAGCACAACTTATGTACCAGTATCAGCACAACTTGTGTACCAGTATTAGCACAACTTATGCACCAGTATCAGCACAACTTATGTACCAGTATTAGCACAACTTATGTACCAGTATCAGCACAACTTATGCACCAGTATCAGCACAACTTATGTACCAGTATTAGCACAACTTATGTACCAGTATCAGCACAACTTATGTACCAGTATGAGCACAACTTATGTACCAGTATCAGCACAATGCATGTACCAGTATCAGCACAATGCATGTACCAGTATCAGCACAACTTATGTACCAGTATCAGCACAACTTATTTACTAGTATCAGCTCAACATTTTTTTTCACAAGTATCAGCTCAACAATGGATTAGGAAGAATCAGTTCCAACAACTATTCACCCATATCAGCTCAACTTATTCACAATATCAGCTCAACTTATTCACCAGCATCAACTCTACAAGTTATTGATCAGTATCAGCAAAACTTATTCACCATTTTCAGCAAAATAACTTATTCACCCATATCAGCTGAACTTCTTTACCATTACCAGCTCAACTTATTTACCAGTATCAGCTCAACTTATTCACTTGTATCAGCTCAACATTTTTCCGCAAGTATCAGCTCAACACCTGATTCTGAAGAATCAATTTCAACAACTATTCACCCATATCAGCTCATCTAATACACATTATCAGCTCAACAACTTATTCATCAGTCTCAGCTTGACAATTTCCCCGTTCTTAATACAATGAACTCAACAATACCAGCCCATTAGCATACCAGCTTAAAATACTACAAGTATGAGCTTCACACTTAAATTTTACTACTAAATTAACCTTCAACCCACTTAACCTCCTCCTACCAGCTTGACAGCCCTACCAGCTCAGCAACAACTTTCTGCCCACTTCAACCACTACCTGCTTACAAACTTACTACTGCCTCAACACTTTACTACCTGCTTGACAACCCTGGCCCGGAAAAGCTAATGGTCAGTCTTAGGTCAACGCACACACTTATCATATCAAACCCTACTTCGTAGGTCCTGTGACGTTAGTCACACTCCCATGTGATCAGTATCACCTTCAAAACAAGTTTTATTAAAAAAAAAAAAAAAGAGATACATACACCCACTTTTCATTACCTGAATCATACAGACACCAGTCTATCAATCAAAGCTGATGATATTGAGTCTTCATGACCTCTGTAGGCCTATACATATCAAACTGGAGAATCAATCAATGGAACTCACGGGTTTTTGCCGAAACTCTAGGGTCAGTAATGCTGTTCATCGGGTAAACATGCTGTCCAGGGATGAAACTTGACCCGAGATGGAGGATCCACCAATGTACGTACATCAATGTACTAACCCGTTGGTGATCTGTATCAGTTGGATTCGTTCGAAGCAATGTAACAGGTGTGTTGGCAAAAGGTTTACCCGCGAACCTCGACAAAAAATTGACACACACACATTGTTGTACTTTTGGCACTACAACGAGTGTAAACAGGCACTGAAGCCCATTGTCGGCTTTATCTACATTACACATCATTAAAATAGTTAATACTAATAGTACAATGCAGTTTGCGGTCGAATCATGAACTGTCGAACATTGTCATTTTTCCAATAGTATAACATTATCGTTTACATTTGATTTGGTCCTAAACGTATGCCTGTGAACCTATGGAGAGCGGTTGAACCCCAAGATAAACCCTGCCTAGGGAGGGGTGGGAACCCATCAGATATTCCCTGTCATGCCTGTCTACAGAGGAGTGGGAACCCCTCCAATATACCCTGCCTTGGGAGGAGTGGGAATCCCTCAGATATTCCCTGTCTACAGAGGAGTGGGAACCCCTCCAATATACCCTGCCTTGGGAGGAGTGGAAACCCGTCAGATATTCCCTGTCTACAGAGGAGTGGGAACCCCTCCAATATACCCTGCCTTGGGAACAGCTACCTGTCTATCTGACGAACAGCTCTTAATGCAACACATGGATACAATTTGTACATTTTGATTGTGACAATCACAGCAAGTGTAATTTCCCACCATAAAATGTTTGGGCTTATCAAAATTTATCAGAACAAGAAATTGACAAAATGGTCCAAAAATCAAGCAGATAACCCATTATTGCTTTGTTATTTCAATGATTTTAGAAGGTGATAAATTTATTAGAACAGCTGATACAATTTTGTTTCCAAAATTAGGAGTGTCGGTGATTGAATTTTGATCTAGGGAGATTGAATTATTACAGGGATTACCATATTGCGAGACTCTGGAATTGTCTTTGTGATCACTAGTCATGGGTATGGTCCTTGATGAGATGCCGCAACATACAGTAAGAATAACATCATGAAAAAGTAACAATTTCTCCAAATATACAAGGGCAAGGTCATTTGTGCAGGCAAATAAATATATCTTAATCCATCCAATACCGAATGTGCCAAACAATCGTGCCAAAACTGTGTGAATAACTCAGGGTAATCCCAGCTCTGTTGTTGATGTGTTTTCTCCAAATAAACCGCAATTTTAGGTACATGTACATCAGTATTACTCCCCATGTTACTATCCATCTATCTGAGTGACGTCACTCAAATCGCGCCCTTTACTGTGATGTTGACAGAGTTGTTCCCCTTTTCTATCTGTGACCGTCGGTATTCTCCACGATACTGGAGTCCGACATCAGATAATAGTTTGGACCATACAGTTGACAACGTCCTAGGCACTTTGTGTGTTATCACCGATACTAGAACAGATCAGAGGACATCCCACACCAAATTGTGACCATCAAAACCAAACAGACCACGGAAAACATCACTCTGAAAAATGATACTGAACCACACAAACAACCATCACCAATTCCAAATACGTTAATATCACAACATTGAACTTGAAATTTTTCCTCCAAACAGCAAATTGAAACAACAAACCATCCACCTAAAGTTGCTTCCAGGGAGTAACCTAACCCAGTGAACAATGACATGGTGATGTTTGTTCAATAAACCCACAATTGAGTTAGTCTGTCTTGAATTGAGAGCAAAGTCAAGGAAAAGTTGAGTCCTGTTTGGTGCAATGAGAAAATTAACCCCTCTCTGAATTTCTTACTCACCTTCAAGGGGTTAAACTTGTTTTCTGTCTGAATTCACACAAAAGAGATGACACCAGATCTAACAACTTCACTTTTCATCACTTATCACATCAGCAAGTTCATAAACATGACAAAATTGTTATAATGTCAGAAATTCACAATATACATTTATTGAAAACACTTGGTACAACACCTGAACTTTAAAGTCTTGTACTAAATATTCGTTCATGCCCAACAAAGAGTGAGTGAGTGAGTGAGTGAGCAAATAGGGTTGAACGTCGCTTTCAACATTTTTTCAGCTATATCACGATGGGGAAGGGAAGGGAGCGGAGGGGGAAGTGCGGGGGTACCTACTTGTAAAGTAACAGAGCAGATCTAATGCTGCCATTTCATAGTGCTGTCCCACTGAAATATCATACCGTAGGCAGACATAACACCTCACTCAGTCACATTATACTGACACCGAGCGAACCAGTCCTTGTTCTATCCTCCTAATGCTGAGCATAAGCGAGGAAGCAACAAGTTCCATTTTTCAAGTCTTTGGTATGACCCGGCCTGGGATCAAACCCAGTACCTACCTCTTACGAGACTGATGCTCTAACCATTAGACCACCGCAGTGCGGTCACGCCCAACAAAGTAGCAAGTGGATATGATACAAGGGCATCACTAGAAGGGGCGGGGGGATCGTTGGATGCGAATGACCCCTACTAATCACCCAACTGCATGTTATTTTCCTATACTGGACAACATTATTGGGATCTCTAATAAGAGAGCATATAAAAAGACCCCCTCTAAAGAAATTCTGGCAACACTCATGTGATAGTCTTTGTAGAAAGCATCTTATCTCACTTGACAAGCCGAAATTGAACAGATCGATAATTTTGACGAGGCAATTTCATTTAAGTACAAGGAAATCCCCAGAATATTAACTTTGAGTGTGATAGAGTTTTCTAAAAAGAAATTGTTAATGAAGAGAAAACAGTCAGAAATTATATTTTGTAAAGGACTATTCAAGTTTGTAGCACATTTAATATTGAAATCTGTTCTATTTCTGAAACCCCAACTATTAACTTTATCAAAAACTCAGTAAATAAGAAAACACTACATATCTTATATTATTCGATGATATACCCATACCTATCCTACTGTACCATCCTCTGGGGAAACACATATAGGACTCATCTGAAACCGTTAATATTGCTCCAGAAGCGTGTCCTCAGAGTTATTACTCTATCGCAGAAACACGAGCATACTCAACCACTATTCACTCATCTAAAAATCACCCATCTGCACGATCTGAATTTATATTCCTGTTTAAACCTGGTTCAAAAGTTTTTGTATCACCCTGAAACAATGCCGGTTCTTTTCCGTAACTATTTTACAAAACTGTCTGAAGTACACCGCTATCCCACAAGGAACCAAGAAGTAAATTTATATAGACCTTTCTATTCCTCTAATCTTTCGTATTATACAATTGGAGTCACGGGGCCACGGGAATGGAACAAGTTACCCTCAGTTCTCAAAACCATAAAATCTTCATCACTATTCAGGTCTAAGCTTAAATCTTATTTACTCGAAGTTTTACCCGTTTCTCGATGATAATTTCTAGATTGTATGCCCAAAGTTTTAAAGTTTTTTTTTTATTATTCACCGTTCGCATTCTCTCTATATTCAGATACTTATACTTATATTCCTAACTGGGATAGAACAAGCCCCCTGGGGCTTTATTCCCGTCATTATTTTGTCAACCTACATGTTATTATACCCATATATTATTGGTGAATAAAATTCATTCATTCATTCATAAGGGAAAAGATGGCACTGATGGGAATCTTCGATAATATCTGCTCCCGAAGCAGACTTTCAGGGAGTGAGTGAGTGAGTAGGATTTAATGTCGCTTTCAATGATAGGGTTTCAGTTACATAATACTGTTTTCTCAGGGACAGGTAAGAAAAATTTCTACCTGTCTCTTCTCAACTGTAGCCTGAATGTGCTGAGGGAACAGAATAATATTGTTGCTTTTGTTTTTTGTAATGTTTTTTTATGAAGAAAACAAAATCTTCCAGTAGTGTTGGAGGGACGCCTGATTAGTTTAACTTGTGTCTAATTGAAAGTGCATTTTCTGCATTCAGTTTGAATGTTTTTGAGCAAAAATGAATGAATCAGGAACAAAAATTGTTTTGGCTTCCTGTCTCATGCCAACCGTACCTGTCAGGTGAAAAGGTGTTAATTTCCAACACCTGTTTTGGCAGCTGTTATCAGGCGATCAATGGACATAATTTATTATACAGTTCAGCCTGGTACACACGACCAAGTTTTCCATGTCCAGTTTTTCATATATTTATGTGGACTGACCATTTTTCTACAAATTCCCCGGTTGTCCAGCTTCTTAGATCGTGTGTACGAGCAACCAGGTTTAATTGCTGGCAGAACTCGCTCATACACATTTATACTCGAGTGCAGAATGATATCGCTGCCTTTCCCAACCGGGAACTACGTTTCATATGGTCTGTTACAATAGAAATCTGGGGCATTCTGAACAACACCCACATTTTTACAGTTTACGCAGGTGCAGAGGAGAGATCGACTTTGCTGTATGCTTGTGAAGCTCTGTTCTTCGACATTCCAGCTTTTTTTTTTATGATGTGTACACTATATACAATTATTGCATGTTATAGAGTGGGGCATCACGATGTGTCAGCTCGAGACAAGTAATGTACAACGAGCGTGCAGCGCGAGTTATACATCACTTGTCGATTATCACTTGTCGTTATTATAACGAATGTCCTATTTGATTAAAATGGGGACTTTATAATCATGTAAATGAGGATGGTACGGTGAAATACGCATATCGTGTTCAACACTGCACGACCGTTGTTGATTTCAAAACGCCGTGTCAAGATCGACTGTTCTATCTCTGCTTGTTTGTAGACTCAATGGCATAACGTTCTCGGTGATCTTACGTACCTTTTCGAAAGATGCCAAATTTATTTCAGTCAATTCCCAAACCACATTTACTAATTTCTATCACCAACGGGCCGACGCATACACATCAGGTCGATGAAGATACATATCAATCTTCATTTCGGTATGTTGGCGCGCGCACTATGGGAGGCAACTCTTGGTCTGGCAGATGTAGCCGTGGAACAATTTGTCATGTTCAACGCTCTGCCCTGGTACTTGACATTTATTCAACATTAAGGCAATATATGACTGCATCATTACTGAACATCACGATTTGTAGAATGACACGTGACAGGCTGTCAACCAATGAAAACATTACGAATTTACATGAGGTATAATAAAAACAATTATTTCTGGTTGTGGTAGGTGTTCATGTTATTTTTTGGGTCAGTTGAAAATTTTGTCTTATTTCGCAATACAGATGAACCAGTTTATGTCGAACCATTGTAAAATTGTCAAGAAAGACTTGGTCTTGTGTATCAGGCCTAAGAGTTGAGAAAAACAATGGGGTTGAAATGGTGAGACGTCATCATGCTGTGAAGTATTGTTTGGTTATATTTTTTATCTTTTAGAAAGTAATTACATAACAGTATTTTCATTATTTTGGGATTACACTATCTTAGAATAACACAAATTCTAGTGCTGAAAATTTGGTCGAGTCCCGTGCGGGATTCGAATCAGTGACCCCTGAGTCGGGCACTCTGGAATTTGTGCTATTCTAAGATAGTGTAATCCCAAAATAAAGAAAATATTGTTTGGTTGGTTAATAGAGAATCTCACCTCCCCATACATATCCAGTCTGTTCACTTTGATACCTGACACAGCCATCTGACTTATCGTGAAATGAATCTGCAAAAAAAACCCAACATTTACAATCTCACTAAATTTATAATAGCAATTTTCACTTGTCATCCGAATAGATATCCTGCTTCGATAATCTGGATTGTATGTGGAATATGAGAGGGCATGAAATGGTATATAAATATACCAATGTCTCAGTGGAAACATTAACCAGAGCCTAATGAGCTTGAATATACACCCAAGCATGCTTAACTATAACCCTTTAAAACATATTGTTTTAAGTAGAATTTGACTCTGATGAATTAGGTCAAGGTCGGTCAACTTGAACAGGCTTTTAACTAATCGTCAGTTGCATATGTAGTGTAATGTAAATTTGAAGAGCCGATCCATGATCCCTTGAGATACTTTGATAACTAAAATTTGACCTTGATAAAATAGGCCAAGGTCAAACAAACTGGAAAGGCTTCTAGTCAATCACTAGATGCATGTGTAGTATGAATTTGGAAAGCCTAGATGTAATCCTTCAAAGTTATCACAAATAATCAAATTTGACCTAGATAAAATAGGTCAAGGTCAGCCATCTTCACTAGGCTTCTGACCCATCACCAGCTGCATATGTTATATGAAGGTTATAGCCTAGCTTTAATCCTTCAAGAGATAATGTGTTGACCAAATGGACAGACAGACGGATAAACCAAGCAGACAATACCCTTTGGACAAACTTGGCAGAGGGGTAAAACTCAAATAGGCTTTGATTTCTTTGCCTTCACAATCCACATCAAAGTCTAAACTGTTTTTATAGCATAAGACTAAACAATTTTCAATGATTAACTGATTTTTCAATCACAGTGACCGTGACCTTTGACTTTTTGACCTCACAATGAATAGGGTTCCTATTTGACTTGTGGACAATGTATAACCAATGTTCGGTACCAATCGATGACATGGAACTGGAAATTTCGCACAAACACGCAAAAGTTGATAGACAGACAAACAGGCTAGCAGACGGACGGATGGAAATCGTGATCGAAATATACGACCTCATCTATCAACGCGAGTATAAAAACTTATCAGGTTCAGTCCGATCAAATGTACAAATAAATGTGATCTTCTTTGACATGTGAACCGTTTCCAAGAAATTACATTCTTTCTAATGGATATGCTACAAGTGATTCTTCCATAATTCAAGACAAACTGCCACCAAAGTGAAAATTCTGGCACAGCACCCGACAGCACTGTCACATGTGTCATTATAGGATGGAAAACCCCAGAACTTTTGGGTCGAGCACAAGAAAGCTGTCATCTCTGTATGGGGAAAATGGGGTTAAAACTCTAGCAAAACAAAATTGAGGAATTCTATAAACCTGGCTAATCAGATCAAACTCCACAGACTCGGCACTCAATTTGGGCTACAAATTCTCTGGATGTTCAGAGGGGGAGCAAGAATTAAACGTAACAACGTGTTCAGCAATATTTCAGCTATATAGCGACTGTTCAGATGGGACTCTGGAGGCTATTGAGTGATTTAACAGAATTGCAGGCTGACGTTTGGGTCTTTTAGCTTTCCAAAAACTTACGGAAAAATGCCCAAAGCTTAGGGTCTAATAGGCATGAAACAATGACAGATTGGATTGTGAAACACTTTTTTCGTCAATAATATCAAATGAGAGGCAGGAGCAAAGATATGTTATAATGCACACGAAGACTTACTGTAATTGGCGGGTTTGACTCAGGAGGAGGGACGCCTGTCTGGAGACTTATCTGAAATGTCAAATAAATACAATCAATTATCATTTTATGATTGTACGATGAGGGAGGGAGGGAAGTCACACTCAAGTTTGTTTCACTCATATGGTGACAGTCAGTTTGGTTGGTGGAGGAAGCCGGAGTACCCCGAGAGAACCACCGCCCTTCGGCAAGTAACTGACAAACTTTCACACATGGACCCGCTGGGCTCGAACCCGTGCCGGTTCAGCGGTGTGAGGCTAGCGGTCACCCGCGAAGCGCCTTAGACCACTCGGCCACCGAGGGCCTGTTGTACGATGAGTGAGTGAATATGATTCAATGTCGCTTGCAACAATATTTCAGTCAAACCACGACATTTGGGTCCTATTTCTTTTTCACACCTGGAATCCCATTCCTTTGTACAACTGGAAACTATGATTGTATTACCTGATTACATCAGACTTTTCCATGGGAATCCAGGAATCCCATTCCAGTCAGCACTCCAGCAAAATAATTCACTGGAATCCAAGATTCCCATAAAATTTCAACAATCTGTACACGAACGATAGGCTTGGATTCTCATGGATTTCTGCAGCTAGACTGCGAGAAAGTGTTTGGAGTCCTGTAAATTCTGACGAAGAACAAGACCTGTACATGCTCAACAAGGGGACCAATTTACAGGGAAAATTCAGAAAACATGTGGGAAGAGATGCTGATGTGACAAAGATGTGCCTCCATTTATCACCCAATTTTATTCGCGTTCCTGAGCATTTTCAACAGGACAGCACAAACACACGAACATGCTTACAATTTGGGTTCATACTCCATGGAACAATCACGAGACAATGCACACAATAGCCTGGGGACAACAATGTGTCTAGACTTGTGCATTTTCAGCGACACAAAGACTCAGACAATAGCTACCTACATGAAGTATCTACCACAATTTGAGATCAGTTAGCAAGAGGCTTTTCAGGATGCTGTCAAAAAAATGCAAGTGCTGCGATCATTCCCTAATTTGCCTGACCAGGAGCAGTATTCTAACAGCACATGCTGTCCCCAATTGTCACAACGAGAATGCCCATTGGTTTAAAACAGATTCTGGGTCATCCCATTTTATACATTAGGGGTCCCAGGCTGGTTAATATAGTAAAAGTATACTTACATTTCCCTTCAAGCTGGGTAACTTGGTAGGATCTATCTTCCCCACGTCCCAGGTCATGATCTTTCCCACAGGGTCAAATGAGTACTTTCCTTGAGTAGGGGTCAAGGTCACATTGAGTACAGACTTTGGGAATGGCACCTCCACAATAACCTGTTCTACCTACAATTATAAATAAAATTTCAAAAGGTAGAATGAAGTTTGGTCTATAAAATAAAGTTCATTATTAAGTCTGAAAACCTTCATATATCACAGCCATACTGAAATGGCTGAAGCAGTGACCTCTTGACGATTGTACCAAGCAATCGTAGTTATTGTTGTGACATTTATTTTTGTAATACCAACAACGTAACAAATCTATAAGGTACCCTACTGCCTCTGTTAACGTCATAATTATGTCATCACACCCAATTGCTGTGCAAAGTCAACACCATATGATGTCCCACATCGATGCTGTATACATGAACGAAATCAGACTCTGCCATTACAGGTCAGATGTTATGGCTTCAACACATTATTTTATTATGCAAAAAAAAAAATTTATGTCCTTTTTCGTAAAAAAAATATTGACTTGTTGTTCACTCAGCTTCTCTGTATGTTTTCATGCACAGTGTGCAGAGGGTATTTGGTAGAACTTTTAAGGTGACGTAGGAACCTTGTAACTGGTATTTATCAATCAATTTTTAGAGGTTTTATAGCAACAGAATTCCAACATTGCATAGACCGGCTGAATAAAAAGAATGTTCATTTGAAGTGAAAGGAAAAGAAGAAGGGTCCATTGTGTATTGCGGGGGTGACTCACAGGTTTTCCCATGGTTTGTTTAGGACCCACAGTGATGTCAAACCGACCTCCTCCCCCTTCCCGGAATGATATACTGTGCCGGACGTAGACTGGAATGGCTACCAAACTGGAGATGAACATAAACAGAATTCAGTTGTAGGCATTTACCATATATACAGACTGATGTAGGAAATAATAAATGGTTGCAGGTATAAGTGGTCTCCAATCACTTAAAGTGTGGCCATAGTACTAGTGTAAGTGTACGTCATATTCAAGATAATGATGTGAATAATAAAACGTAATAAAGTTTTTCCTCGACACTTCACTTATATCCTGTCAGAGGATTCAAAAGCAGCATGCTAAAGAAATTATCTTCACTGCCCCCTTTGACGTCAGAGGACATTAAAAACATATCGTTTCTAGCATCCTGCACAGACTGCATGATGTCGCGACTATGCAGAGATTGGAACAGATTTGTAACAATGTTGTGTTGTGACGTGGTTGATCGTTCCATAATAACGTTATAAGTTCCGACAGGCTTGTGGCGCTGTGCACTACAATAACATCACAGTCTATAATTTGGAATATTATCTTGGATAGGACGTAAACTTGCGAAGTACTAAAGTTACACTTTTAAGTGATGTTCTACTATCCGCTAGTCCTTGATATAGTATATAGGCCTATGTTACCAAAGCTATTGTAAAAATATAATTTACAACTTTTATAATAGAATATAGAAAAATAATTAATGTTTTGATTTTACTGAAAAACTTGTTTGTGTGTTTTTTTCTGATACTATTACACTGTAGTTTAATTCATTTCCTGTATTTTCTGAGGATTTACAGAAACGTATGAGCGATTATGTGTGGCTGGAACAACAACAAATGTATGTCAACTTCGCAAATGGCTGTGGATGAGTTTTTATTTAAATGTGTTCTTCCCATTTATGTGCACTGCATATATTACCTTAATGTATTTGCGGGAAAAAACTGACCATGAAAACCGCAAAATGATAGTGCTCAGTGCTCAGTGAATACTAAGGGCATTTACAGAAACCACTAACTTTTGTGCTCCTATGTGGTAAGAGATCAGCCTGAAGTTTCCATCTGGTGGGACAAATGACAGTACACGCTCACTCTGAAAAAAAGACAAGATAATACAGGCACATAATATCAAGTATTATGAACACAATATATATGTCGCACACTGATCATAACTCTTCATATTTTATATTTGTTACTTTATGTATATATGAGTTTATGAGCCAATGTAAAAACAAGGAAATTTGTTCGTATTTGACAAGTTATTCAACACAAACACACTTTTTGATTCCAAAACTGCAGAGCCCTTATTTTCCGATATGTTCTGGAGCAGCAAACCGCTGATTATGCTCTGAAGACATCTGAGTTCTGACACGGATGAATTCCTTCTTGTCTAGTATACTACCTATTTATCCATAAACAAACAAGTGAACAAACAGCTGTCGCAAGAAGCAAAGGGACATCACTCTGATGAAGCAATACCATATTATCTCGGGTTATCGGTTAGATCTTGTCAGGTTTACTTGAGAACAAAATATTCTTACCTCCCACCTCTTAAATCTTACACAGGGGTGAAAACTGACATCATCCAGGAGTCGTGGGTTCATGAAGGACAGGGTCAAATCTGGCATCCCACTCAACTTGGTCAAACAGTCAATCTGATAAACAGATGAAAAGTCAATTTCAAAACACAGGAAGGAAGCAATCAGAGATTGCTCAATTGTATGCCCCCCCCCTTCCACTTTAATCCGACACTGCCCCCGCCATTGTTCTGTTCTTTATTGGTTGGCGGAGGCCTAATTTGGATAATTATAAAAATTCTGTTTCAGTCACTTTTTTGCCATGTCTCACATAATACATATTCCAAATATCAAGCAACAAGTGATAATACGATGCTTCGATGCAAGATGGTCGCCAGGGCTTTCGCCAAATCCGAAAATGTGACCTGGTTATGAGACCTACATTCCTTGGGAGTATATTGTGGTGAAATTATGAAGCGATCAGTGAATTTTGTACCCAATTCACTGTTTTTGGGGCAATTTCATACTTCAGGACCTATGTTGTCTGCTTTGGAATGTAGAATAACATATAATATAGCCATTTTCCTGGTTCAAATCAGTTATGGACGGAGATCCAGCTTGGACAAATAAATATATCCCATTCACTTAGGTTTAAACAAAGGGCCATAACTCTTGAAAATATAACCGAAAACAGAGAAACTTCACGCTACACACCTATGGGTCACTGACCACATATCATGCGTATTTCATACTTGTTCATACAATATTAACCAAGATCCAGCCCTACAAATCCCAATTCACAAAGATTTGAAGTAAAAAGGGCCATAACTCTTGAAAATATAGGCGAAATGTGGAGAAACTTCACGCTGCACAACTACAGGGCACTGATCACATATCCTGCAAATTTCATAATTGTTCATATAATATTCACCGAGATCCAGCCCGGACAAGTTCCAATTCACAAAGATTTGAAGAAAAAGGGCCATAACTCTTGAAAATATAGGCGAAACGCGGAGAAACTTCACGCTGCACAACTACAGGGCACTGATCACATATCCTGCAAATTTCATAATTGTTCATACAATATTCACCGAGATCCAGCCCGGACAAGTTCCAGTTCACAAAGATTTGAAGAAAAAAGAGCCATAACTCTTGAAAATATAGGCGAAACGCGGAGAGACTTCACGCTGCACAACTACAGGGCACTGATCACATATCCTGCAAATTTCATAATTGTTCATACAATATTGACTGAGATCCATCCCGGACAAGTTCCAATTCACAAAGATTTGAAGAAAAAAGGGCCATAACTCTTGAAAATATAAGCGAAACGCGAAGAAAATTCACGCTGCACAACTACAGGGCACTGATCACACATCCTGCAAATTTCATAATTGTTCATACAATATTCACCGAGATCCAGCCCGGACAAGTTCCAATTCACAAAGATTTGAAGAAAAAAGGGCCATAACTCTTGAAAATATATGCGAAACGCGGAGAAAATTCACGCTGCACAACTACAGGGCACTGACCACACATCCTGCAAATTTCATAATTGTATATACAATATTAACCGAGATCCAGCCCGGACAAGTCCCAATTCACGGAGAATTCAGGAACAAAGGGCCATAACTCTTGAAAATATAAGCGAAACGTGGAGAAACTTTACGCTGCACAACTGTGGGTCATTGACCACATATCATGCAAATTTCATACTTGTCCATACAATATTAACCAAGATCCAGCCCGGACAAGTCCCATTCACAGAGATTTCAGAAAAAGGGCCATAACTCTTGAAAATTATACCGGAACTCGGAAAAAACTCCACGCTGCACAACTACGAGCCACTGGCCACATTCCATGCAAGTTTCGATCCTGTCCATCAAATATTAACCGAGATATTGCCCGGACAAGAAATTCGGACGGACAGACGGACAGACGGATGGACAGACGGACAGACGGACAGACGGACGGACAAAGCGATCGCTATATGCCCCCCCTCTAGTTAGAGGGGGGGCATAATAAAGCATAAGGGTTTTTCTAGATATTCTTTTCTATCAAATCTTTTATGTAGCGCTCTATAACTCCATCAACAGTAAAGTCCAGATATCCTATAATATGCCTGGTGAGTGATGTCACCTGATCACAGTCCGAGAAGAACGTAGAATAATTGTTATAGAATAATTAAATCTGTAGTCCATCGTTATATAGTGGGAAATATTGACAAGGGATGTCAAATTGCACACTACATATATTCAGCCTCTGAGAGCTGTGCTAAGTACTACAGTACCAAAGCGACCCAGATTACAAGACAGTGAATTAGTTGGGTGTAACCATGGTAACCGTGTAAAATCCGAGGTAAGGTAAATCCTCTAATAATTCAATCACCCTAATAATTCAATCACCCTAATAAACTCCAATCACCTCCAATTCTGTGCACAATCAGTCTTTCTAATAAATTTGGTCACCCTTTAAATCATTAAAACAATGAAGAAATAATAAATTATCTGCATGATCTGGGACCATTTTGTCAACTGTCAGTTTGGTAAATTTGATCACCCCAAGATTTTAGGGTTGAAAAGTTCATTTCCCATAAGGCCATTCAAATATGAACATTTGTTTCTCAAGCAAGAAACTTGAAATCTTCATGAGGCTTTTTATTTTATTTTTTATTTACTTTTATTTTGGATCGAGGAAACGCAATAACAGCAAGACTATCTTTTTATCACAGAATTACTCTTATATGCGTATGGATAATCTACATCTGTATAAGTAGATTATTATTTGATACTCTTGTGCATGGCAAACAGTTGAATATCACAGCAGTTAATTTTATTTTTGAGCATTTGAAGACCCCACAACAATACATTGATCTAACCAGCAATGGTAAAAACTATAATTGAAAAAAAAATGTATGGAGAGTTAATATCAATATAGTTATACCTCGAGTCTAGATGATCAATAAAAGAAATAACTTTATTACCTGATGAAAGTATGTATAATGAACTTGGTTCAGTTTATTTTTAGAACAAAATATCAATCTCAAAAACATTTTACAAACAGGGGCGATAACACAGGGCGGTTTGAAAAAAACCAAACAACCTAATTACTTCCCCTGCCATACCATCTGCTAATTTCATGATGTGACGTTTTCTGTTGCAAAATCCCATCAAAATTACTCAATACCCAGGGTTCTCATTTTCATTTTAAGTAGCAGGCTAAGTTTGAAAAGTAGACAGCTGCATTTATTGATGGCAGGGGTCCAGGGGCCGCCTAGGCCCCGGAAGCTCCAGGGATCTAGATGCTCTGAGACGCAAGCGGAGCACTTTTAGAGCCCCAAATTGTCTTTTCATAAAGTGTAAACTTAGGGGTGAAATATCTGTGATTTTCAGGTTTTCAAGTTCTCTAAACAGACTTTCACTTGAGTTGATTATTCAGGGTGGTCCAAAAGTAGGTGGGCAGTTGGTGGAATAGGGTTTTGTACGGATTATATTACAACAATGGTGTTCTTTATAACTATGGTGTTTGTAATGTATTGCAATAAAATGTAATTTTCAATGTAATAATTGTTTATCAAAATTTAATTGTATAAGGCAACATAATTGTATATATGATCTCAAAATACATGTTATCATTTACTGTCCACCTACTTTTGGACCATAAAATACTTCTGTAATTATCTCATGAGCGTAGTTTATATACGCGAGATCGTATGCTTGTCAGATAATTACACGTGTTTTACGTCTACAAAAAGCCAGCAGTACGTAACAAATTACGGATGGTCCACTTTTCGTGTTATCAAACGGTACTCGTACATCATATTTTCGACAGCATAAATTGAGATATTGGTCAAGACTTGTACTATACTAGATACAAATACCATAAAAATACAAACCTGGTAATTTGTTACCGAATCCAAATGTCAGGAGTGATGCCTGTTTCCCCGACATTACAACTTCATCATGTGCGTAAGCTCTCCACTCAGCGGCATTTGCAGCGTGAGATATAGTATCCGTGAAAATACCTCTGCGCTCTAATCGAAGAGCTCTGTTTCTCGAGGAGACTCGTAGGGGCGCGTGCAAAGCGCTGTTTACGTGGGAATTTGGATTTGCAGGTAAATTAGTGGACGTAACTTTATCCTTTCGGTTCTCATTGTGACGTCGTTACGGCAGAAAGATGGAGCGTTTTTTTTTTTGCGGCATTTGTTGTCCGTTGACATCCAATTTCAGATTCCTTCGTTCCTTAGGGCGTCAGCGAAATTATGTACATTACTTTATTAAAGTTTATTTGTAAATTAATGACTTGGGACAATCTGAGTACCCGGCGATAATAGAACAAATAGCCGGCGAAGCTCCGGCGGCTACCGGCTTGAAATGAGAACACTGTAATACCCTTCAGTAAAGATAACAATAAGGGATATCAGCTCCAAATAGTATTAGAGTACATAAAACGTTGTTTAAAGCTGTAAGTAGATGTTCTTGGAAGTTCTAACAGAATGAACAAAATTGTTGTTGTTGAGTTGCTACCATGGCTGGATTTTTACTAATAAAAGAGTTACATGCAGCCACATTTCGAAGCATGCGGCGGATTTTGAGGAACAAAGTTTCATATCTGAATGGCCTAATTGAAAAATTTTGCAATTAGAAATGGCCCCCAAGGTTTTTGTACAATCAGAGAAACCGGCATTCATTACTTTTCTCTTGATGTATCGATGATGTATCATACGTACTGAACACTTGAACAGTATCAAAGGATATATAGATCAGCGGTTTTACATAAATTAAAAATGGCCACCAAGGTTTCCGCCCAATTTGAGAAATTAACCAGTTCGGTCACTCATCGTAACTCTCCTGATGCATCGATGATGTGTACCAAATTTTACATCAAGCACTTGAACATTATCAGAGATAGAGAATTGATTTTGCATAATTAAAGATGGCCGCCAATCCTTCCTGCCACTCAGAGGAACTAATGTGGTTATTCATTGCAAGTCTCTTGATACATCGATGCTATATATCAAGTTTCATACAGAACATCAACATTAAATTGGGTCCAGATTTAACAGGTTTCTGGGTCACGAGCAGATGGATGTACCTGCAAGTTTTGTAAGCCTTAGGTAAGTCGTTCTGAAGATATCTTGGTAACGAGAATGCTGTGACGGACACTAGGACAGACGGACGGACGGACGTACAGGACGACGACAATACCCTTCAGCCAAATTTTGGCTTATTTATTAGAGGGTTTAATGTAGTGTAGATTAGTCAGAGCTGGGGTATAGTATTACAGGAATCCCTCTAATAATTCAATCACAGGAAGTGAAATTTGGGGGTGATCAAATTTATTAGAAGAGGAAGTTGACAAAATGGTTAAAAATCATGCATAGAATTTCTTCATTATTTCAATGATTTCAGAGGACGTGATCAAATTTATTAGAACAGCCGAATGAATTTTGTCCCTAAAGTTGATGGTGATTGAATTTTGATGAGGAATTACTGTTGATGAATTGGTAACTTCATAGTATTAAGCTCTAGATGTTATCTCACTTACATTCTCAAGTTATGTTTATTTGCAAAGGTTCTGAAAAAATCTTGTTTCATGTATTATAACACATCAATGTGATGTTGCGAACTTATTTAGGAATATAATGAAGAAAAATTTGAATGGGGCATATTTTTCACAAGTCAGGCCTTGTGATTTGTACGGGCCCTGGCGAGTGATTAGAGCACACCTAAAATCGTGCGAGGTGTGTGGTTAGCACACCTAAAATGCACACCTAATATTTTTTAAGGTGTGTGATACGGTGTTTGAAACGTTAAGGTGTGAATTGAAATAAATGTGTGCTGGCCGAGAATCCATCTCGCAGCAATGTTTCAGGATATCCAGGGGGAACTAATATTTACTGGTTTAGCTATGAAAGATATCGAGGTGATAATAAAATCAAGAAACACTGTTTTAAATTTCTTCTTTTTTTTTTTGTATTTAAAATTAACACAATCAGTTAATGAGCCAAAAGCTGAAAACAAGATTGGCAAAATAGAAATAAAACTCTGAAAAACCACAAATTGTAAAAAAAAAATGACTAGGACTGGCACATGGCAATTTTTACATCGTCATATTCATCATTCCAATCATTCAATCCTTTCACTTGCCTTCAGAAGAAATCTGGAATGTCTGAATCAGTTTCAATTCCCGAACACTCGCGAAGTCCATCGCTGTTACGTGTCTAACCAAGTTTGGCTTCAGCAGGTAAACTAGTTTCGTTTTTGCCGTAACTGACGTCGGCTACTATTTGCCCGTCTATACACTTTGTTTGGTTGATCGCTGTGTTTCTGTCACTCTTTGCAAAAGGCCAGTACCACCTTATTCCCAGCATTGTTAAAAGGAATGCAAAGTTATCCCTCGGGCTCGATCCTTTCCCACTGACACAGGGCTGTTTTTCTCATTTGGTTCCACGTTTTTAGGCCCTGTGTCAGTTGCCATTTCACCATCTCGTTTTCAATCAAGTTGGCCCTTGACACTTGTTTCAATGATAGCGATTGGCAGGCTGCCTTGAACGAGCCAATGAAAACGCTCGACAGATCAGCTTACATATAGACTCGGACTGGCACATGGCAATAGATAAGATGATATGGAGCCTAGTTTTCGACAGCGTGTGTTGACGATCGGCGGACGGGGCTCAATCGTAAGTTTTCAACCGGTAATGTTTAATTTTACGATCAAATCTACGTGAATCCGTTTAGATTCGCCCGCATGCCGTCAGGCGAATCTTCACGGGAATGAATTCGCGGATTCGTGTCAAAATTTGACATAGCAAAATTTTGAAGGGGATCATAAAGTACAAGGCGTGCGTTCAGAACGCACCTCCGTGCCTCTTCAGGCGCGTTATGGTGCGCGTGCGCGATCGCGCGCCTCAAATCACAAGGCCTGCAAGTGTTATTTTATGCATAACTAGGGGGTGTAAAGATACTGGGGCAAAAACTGCAGTTTACATAGATTTCATGGTATCACTGGTTCTCTAAATATATGAAAACTTGCATATAATGTGCCATTAATTATATTTTATATGTTATATAGAGACTGGGAGTATAGCATTGTGTTGTATTGGACATGTGTTTCAATGGGCTCCTAATTCCCTCTGTCATGCTGTATCCTAGGTTAGACCAAATGAAGCAGAACAGAATGTCAGATTCACCAATAAGCTGATACAATCAAAGAAATTCACCAATGAAAATTTGAGCTTGATAATTTACAGGATATCTGTTAACCAATTTCAGGCCTGCAAGTGGCTCACAGTGAAAATATAAGAGAAAATATAGGAGGAAATTTGCAAAAATATAGGAGAAATATAGGAATTTTCTGAGTAAAATATAGGAAATAAAGGAATGTAAGACAGGTCTGTACTACATTATATGTTCCAAACTTAGTAGTTTTCTGGTGTTTAATCAAATTACTTTCACTGAATGCAATCATAGTGGTGGTCTTTTCAGGTGACCTGTTCTGTTGTTTGATTCAGCATAGAGAGATTGAAATGGTCATATTTGCTGAGCGAAGCGAGGCGAAAAAACATTTCTGAAATGTATTTCCTCATGTCAGTTTGACTCATTACAGAGTCAGTTTGACTCATTACAGAGCATTGATGAAAGTTTTCATGAGAAAAAGTCAAAATATAGGAAATATAGGAGGTTTTGAGTAAAATATAGAAAAATATAGAAATGACTCGAAAATATAGGAAATATAGGAGGCACTTGAAGGCCTGCAATTTGCTTCAAGGCAACATTTAACATCGCTAAAACAATTTTTCAGTCATATCACGACAGTGCGTAAATGTGAACGAGCAGCCCCAATGCCACTTTTTATAGTGATATCTCACCAAAGCACCATGCCATAGGCAGACATGATACTTCACCCTGTCACATTATCTGGACACCGGGTTAACCAGACCTTGAGCTATCCTCTTAGTGCTAAGCATCAAATGGAGAGAACATGTATACTTACATAGCCCTGTATTTCAGCAAAGACTGTGGAGCCAGACTTGTCTATAATAGCATCAATCTCCTCTATGACATCAAAGTAGGCCTCATTGTTAGCGTACTTCACGCCGGTCCGTCTCCAGGGAACATTAGACAGCTGTCCTGTGGGTAGACTGCCACTTACACTGTAACAGGGGAGAGACAAGAAAATGACGGATGTGAATTCATTCATTATCGATATTATCTATGCAGAAAATCCTTGTTTATTTGGTCAATAAAACATGGTCATAGTCATGAGGCAGGGTAAACTTTAATCACAACTCTTTTATCACATTCAACAGTAAGAATGGTAAGTTTACAGGTAATTCAAAATTCATCCTTAAAAATAGATAGACAAGAATTATTTTGGATATCGAGAATAAATGTCAAATAAACCGATACAGAGTCACTTATTAAAATTAGGCACTCATACTCAGATTTCAGATCAAAATTTTCACATCATTGGAGGTTGGGGGGGGGGGGGTGGGGGAGGAGAACCAATACTGTAGATAAGTTTTCAGGAATTTAATCAAAGCATGCAGTCTAATTTGAACAGATTCACCTGCATATACATACACTTAAAAGTTACCCATCTTTTCTGGACACTCCCTATGCAAATCCCATTATCTGAGTGGCATAGCGGACAAAAGGAAAATGGAAAAATATTGTCTCTGAAGAAATCTCTCCGATTGTAAAAACTTTCCTAATATTTATGGGGATACATATGTGCAGCATGTTTTCATCGCTAGAAAGCAAGTTTTAAAATCAGTCATGTACTGAACTGGTTGGGTTCAAGGAGACCAGAGCTTACCTAGTGGATTTTCCAGTCACTGTTTCTGTGATAGTACGCAGTAAATTTGGTGGTTTTATCAGCTCTTTCAGAATGTTCGACTCCACAGCCAATGGGAAGCCATTGTCCAACATCTCATCCAATAGCTGTCAAGATGACACAATATATCTAACATCTTTCAAGCAACAATGACATATCTCATACACAACAATGTATCTCATACACAATGATGTACCTCATACACAACAATGTACCTCATACACAACAATGTACCCAATACACACCGACATACCTCATACACATCGACAAGCCTCATACAGGCCATGACATTTGAGATCATTGCGTAACCCAAAAAAGGGTTACGGCTACTGCAGTTGCGTAACCTGTGGGTTAGGTTACGTCAAACTTGACTGCGTAACCCAAAGGTTACGTGAAAAGGTTACGCAGAATTTAACAAAATGCTGTATGTCATCAATGTAAGCAACCACCAGAACCTGGGTTAAATGGACTCTGTCCGTGTCACCACTTTATGGACTCTGCTTAATTTCATTCAAGATTCCTGTTTTGATCCTTACAAGAAATAAGAAAAAGTTTTATAATTATAATAAAACAAGTGCTGTATTCTTTATTATTTAATCATTTTGGTCAGGCATTTAGCAATATTTCAACCACAATCTGAATATAGTTTGTGTGATGTGGGTGAATACTTGCAGAGGTCAGTCTTTGGAGGTTGACAAATTACGAAAGTATAAAAACGAAAACTGGACTCCGCATAATCTCCTGTCATGTACGTCGTCGTCAATGAACTACAGTTTTCTTTGGGAATTTTAACTTTAGAACATAGCCGGTAGTTTTATTTCAAAGTGTATCTCACTACTATCAGCGAAGAAAACCACATGGTAAATTTGTGCTCATATTCCCGTCGTCCCGCCAACTGAAACAGAAAGCACATGGAGTTTGACGTGTCTATGTAGTCTCTTGCTCAAGTTCATGTTGAGACGGTAGAGTTGCACTTCACAGGTTGTACAAGTTTCCCGTCAATCAGCGACCAATGGGAGCGCTTGATTTGGTGTTGGCCAATCTTCTGTTGTAAGGCACGTGTCGCAGACTGTGTGCACCCTATGACTGTAGTCGAGATCCTGTCGTTATATCGTGATCTGCGCATGTCTCACACCTGAGTTCAGTTCCGCTTCCTGTATCAAGCGTGTTGTTAGATATCTTCGCCAAGCGAAGAAAGCGAGAATTCTTTTTGACAACATTGATTTTCTGGACGAGTTACAAATCAAATCGCACGCCTAGCAGCCTTCAGTGGCAGCGATCACTCACCCCCTTCTTTACAAGGATCAAGACAATACCAATGACAGAAAAACGAGTGCAACTCACGAGTCGCGTAACCGATTTTCCGTTCGCGGGAATTTGATTCTGCGTAACCGATACGCGAACGAAACGATCGTTCGCGTCAAATGTCGTGGCCTGTCATAGACAACAAATTGTACCTCATACACAACAATGTACCTCCTACAGACATGACAGAATGATGTATCTCATACACAAGGATGTACATCATATAAAATGATGTACCTCATAAACAATGATGTACCTGTCCCGATACACAACAGAAAACACATGATGTACCTCATTCACATGACGTATCTCATACACAACAATGTATCTCATACACAACAATGTACCTCACACTCAACAATGTACCTCATATGCAACAATGTATCTCTTGCACACAATCACACACCTCATACAAAACAATGTATCTCATACACAAGAATGTACCTCAACACAAAATCACATACCTCAGACACGACGACATACATCATACACAATAATGTACCTCATACACAACAATGTACCTCATACTCAACGATGTACCTCATATGCAACAATGTATCTCTTGCACACAATCACGTACCTCATACAAAACAATGTATCTCATACACAACAATGTACCTCATACTCAACGATCTACCGCATACAAAACAATGTACCTCATACATAACAATGTACCTCATACTCAACGATCTACCGCATACATAACAATGTACCTCATACATAACAATGTACCTCATACAAAACAATGTACCTCATACATAACAATGTACCTCATACTCAACGATCTACCGCATACATAACAATGTACCTCATACTCAACGATCTACCGCATACATAACAATGTACCATCATACTCAACGATCTACCGCATACATAACAATGTACCTCATACACAACGATCTACCGCATACATAACAATGTACCTCATACTCAACGATCTACCGCATACATAACAATGTACCTCATACACAACGATCTACCGCATACATAACAATGTACCTCATACTCAACGATCTACCGCATACATAACAATGTACCTCATACACAACGATCTACCGCATACATAACAATGTACCTCATACACAACGATCTACCGCATACATAACAATGTACCTCATACTCAACGATCTACCGCATACATAACAATGTACCTCATACTCAACGATCTACCGCATACATAACAATGTACCTCATACACAACGATCTACCGCATACATAACAATGTACCTCATACTCAACGATCTACCGCATACATAACAATGTACCTCATACTCAACGATCTACCGCATACATAACAATGTACCTCATACACAACGATCTACCGCATACATAACAATGTACCTCATACACAACGATCTACCGCATACATAACAATGTACCTCATACTCAACGATCTACCGCATACATAACAATGTACCTCATACACAACGATCTACCGCATACATAACAATGTACCTCATACACAACGATCTACCGCATACATAACAATGTACCTCATACTCAACGATCTACCGCATACATAAGGCCATCCTTAAAAATAAGTTTGTTGCGCGTAACCCGATCGACTGTCTAAAAATCCGCCGACTGGAAACTTTTTTTGCCGATTTTCCGACTGGTCATCTTTTTATTTTATTTTGCAATGTCAGAATTATCTCCCCTATCTCCTCTCTCGGGTAAACGTATGTAAAACGTTCGCCCAGCAAAAGCAAGCAGGATTTCACTCTCCAGTAGTCGGCATGTGAGCTGATGTCACTCGTTTTGAAGGCATACCCTCCATGGCCCAGTCCGTAGGGAAATGCAGTTTTCGTCGTCCACGTGTATATGGCGGGAAGTTCCCCCTTCTGTTTTGTGTTTGATGGAGAATCGAGAGGACAATAAACACATCGAGAGGCAACAGCAACACGGGATGGGAACAATATTACAAAACGGTTGGTTATTAAAACCTGCCATAAAAAGCTCTGTCGCGAATCAACGTGGAACGTAGACATGTTTAGGACTGTCACCACCTCGTGGGTCCGTACACCGACAGATTCTGAGACATTCGGAACTCCCGAGCGGAAATCTACGAAGGGGACATCTCAAACCGGAGATCCCCGAGAAGTTGCGAATGATTCTGAAACTGACGATGTTACAACAACAACGATGTTTGGATTTCTACTTTTATCCGAGAAGACTTCAGTGTGCCTAAATGCAGAAAATCTGTACTGCTTTGTTGTTTACCCGAAACTTTATAACCCGCTATGTCGATAAAGCTATGGATAGTGTCGGTGGCTTCAACGGTCTTGACAAACGAGACCCGTCAGCTTAATTTTGACGTTCCGATGTCGGCATCAAATACGCTTGTCAGAATTCCACCTCGGACTAAATTCCACGCAAAGACACAGGTTAGAAACTTAGTATTTGCCTCACTGTTGTCAGTAAATTAAATTACGATGTATTTCTAATCTGAATAAAGGAAGTACCTAAGTATTCAATAAAAGTACACCATAAATTTGCGACGAGGAAGGGCGGTAATGTCATTGATGTTAATGATTAATTTGAGGTAATTTTCTCAACTCCAAATGGTAATGAACAACCTTCTGTATAACACTGAGAGGATTTTTTTCTTTCCTGTCACAATTTTGGCAAAAGTGTGTCTGGTAGTGGTATATGTAAATTATTTTTTTTTGACCAGCTAGTCACTAGTCATTGTCAAGAAGGTGTTCAAGGATGTCGATGTCTTCTAAGAAATAAAACAGTTACACAAGCCTGAATTTAAGAATATTTTGCTTTATACCTTGAAGATCACATGACCTGCTTAGTATCTGAATAAAATCACACTAACCTCTTCCACCCTCCCCAAAAGGAAAACCTGATCTAAAAAAAAAAAAAAATTACCTACCTACCGACCCAACTTCCTGAGGTAGGGTCGGGTTACAGCCAACAAACATATTTTTAAGGATGGCCTAACAATGTACCTCATACTCAACGATCTACCGCATACATAACAATGTACCTCATACTCAACGATCTACCGCATACATAACAATGTACCTCATACTCAACGATCTACCGCATACATAACAATGTACCTCATACACAACGATCTACCGCATACATAACAATGTACCTCATACTCAACGATGTACCTCATATGCAACAATGTATCTCTTGCACACAATCACGTACCTCATACAAAACAATGTATCGCATACACAACAATGTACCTCAACACAAAATCACATACCTCAGACACGACGACATACATCATACAAAATAATGTACCTCATACACAACGATCTACCGCATACACAACAATGTACCTCATACTCAATGATGTACCTCATATGCAACAATGTATCTCTTGCACACAATCACGTACCTCATACAAAACAATGTATCGCATACACAACAATGTACTTCAAAACACAATGACATACCTCAGACATGATGACATATCTCATACACAATAATGTACTTCGTACACAACAAGGCACCTCATACACACAATAACATTGTAGTATATGAGGTACATCATTGTGTATGAGGTATGTCATTGTGTATGATCATATGCCTCATACACAAAGACATACTTCATACACAGTGACATACCTCATACACAGTGACATACCTCATACACAATGCCACATCTCATACACAGTGAGATCTCAGACATGACATTGTAGTGTATGAGATACATGTTTGTGTATGAGGTATGTCATTATGCATGATCATACACCTCATACACAGTGACGTAACTCCCACACAATGATGTAACTCATACAGTGACATACCTCACACTGGTACACAGTGACATACCTCTTACAGTGATGTGCCTGATACACAGTGGCATATCTCATACACAGTGACATATCTCATACACAGTGACATACCTGATACACAGTGACATACCTCTCACACAGCGACTTACCTCATACAGTGACATATCTCAGTGATTTACCTTGTACAGTGGCGTACCTCATACAGTGACATACATCATACACATTGACATACCTGCCTCATACAGTGACATACCTGCCTCATACACAGTGACATACCTGCCTCATACAGTGACATACCTGCCGCATACACAGTGACATACTTGCCTCATACACCGTGACATACCTGCCTCATACACCGTGACATACCTGAGTTCATACACATTGATGTACCATACCTTTTTACAAAGTGACATACCTCATAGACAATGACATAGTTTTCTTTAATGGAGCTTTCTGTACATTCATTGAAATAATCCTCCAGTGTGTCAAACACTCGATGTAAGAACTCGACCACAAACAGGGGAGGTACTGCAAGAAACGATGAGACCCAATTGTAATCATTTCAAAATTTGGTGCAATGTCAATGAAGGGTATTTTCTATTAATTCATTTAATACATACACCAGAAAGTTAGTTAAGCCCATAAACTGGAAACAAACCTTGACTGTGACAGGAAGCTGAAAAATTACATTGAAATATTGAAAAAAGAATGCACGGAGTGCATTGATTGAATTGAATTGAATTTACTTCATTTCAATTTTTAACTTTCAATATGGATATTGGTTGAAATTGCATTCACAACAGTGGAACATTTCTGGATGGAATTATTTTCAAATATGCAATTTTGAACAAAAATGTACAAGATTTGAGAAAAATGTTAACGGTGAAAGTTATAACATGTAGATGCAGGGGTTTTTTCAGACGAAAATCCTTTATCGAACTCAATTTCAAAACTTGAAAAACTCAATTTTTTTGGCGCGCCAAAGGCGCGCTAAAAGTACAATAAAACTCAATTTTTCAACTTTTTAGTCGTGTAGTAGATATAAAACTCAATTTTTTATTATTTTAGTAGTACACTCCAAACAATCTTTTATTTGATCGCTTTTTCATCGCAGAGAAAAATACAAATGTTAAAAATGGCATAATAATAAACATGAATGTCCATTTTGTTATGCATGTACTTCAGAGTGAGGTATGGAGGTTCACACAAATAAACTACTGAAGTGTAATTGCTAAAGTAAATCCCATGCAACACATGCGGATATATGGAATGGACTGATAAATTACATGAACCAAAACTGACTGAACGGATTGATCATTGAGTCCAAGATCAATAAATATATGAATATCCATGATATGTTAACATTTCTGTATTTATCATACCAGCCATAATTTCCATTGCGACTGCGTTGACAAAGCTACTGTGATCTCAAACTGATGATCTATCATATGCAGTCATTTTACAGACATGTGATGGGGTTCGGGTTAGGGTGCACTTTCAGAATGCAGGCGGCCATGTTTGGAATATGATATGTGGTACAGACAATAGACCTAAAATGATCTTTATTTGGGGATAAAAATTGACATAGAGTGAAAGGTGTGGTTTCCCTCTACGCAACTGCTATCCATACAATTCCTTCTGCGTTCATTCGTATATTTAATTGATTGTAATTCTTCGGGACCGTAACTCGTCGGTGTGTACCTTCCTATCGTCGAACTGTCAAACGATTGTCACGTTGCCTTGGTAGGGTCAAGGTTGTTTATTAGCCAATCACGGCGCTACAGAGGGCGCTGGTCGGGAGCCCGCGAAAGAGTGCGCTACTTCACACTAATCCTGGTTTCCGAATGCAACAAGGGAGACAACTATTTATTGATGCAGTATCTCTGTCGAAGGAAAATGGTTGCTAATCGCTGTCAAAAGATGTTAAATAAAAATGGAAAGGTAACGATCGAATCTTTTACCCCAAAATTGTTGATGTCTTTCGTTATGATTCCAACAACGATCCTGGTTTACGTAAGGTGTTCAGACATGATGTCTTTACAGTCTTTTCGATGAGCAGATTAAGGGCGAGTTGTAAATCACTCTCCTGAAATGCTTTGGGGGAGCTGTCGCTCTCCTTGTCAATTGCTCGCCCAAAACACTATTGGGAGAGCTATCGCTCTGCTGGGACGAACTTTTTTTTTCAAATTTTCTGTTCAACTATTACTAGTATAATTTAAATGGAATATATTTATCAGTTTTATGTAATTTTCAGTTTTTTAATTAATTTCTAATGTACATGTATGTAAATTATTCTAAATATTTTCAACTTGGTATATACTATTTTTCGTCTGCTTCGCAATGATGGCATTGTTTATTTTAGAATATACAATTCAATTCAAATCTATTTACCGGGTTCATCTTTCTCGGACCCAGAATGAACAAGAATGGATATTCCATGGACCTTCCCTTCAAGGTGCCTCAAAATATTACTCTTCGTTACGGAATTGGTACCCTCTACATAGCTGTCAAATGCTTTTTTTGGCCGCCCCGCGGAGATTAGGATGTCCGGAGATCTTGTCTTTATACCGTGCACACAGCTTGCACCAGACGAATGTGACGTACTGCCGACCATCCCTCTCCTCGGTTGTAAAACCGATGTGTTGTTTCAACTCCACTTTATTTCCTTTCGGAATGCCTACCATCGCTAAAGAGACGATACAAGAAATGTTCACCAGGATTATCGCTCGAGCAAAAGACGGAAGCTGCATGTCACGTACGCCGATCTCCAGCAGCTCTCGTCGGTACAAATTGCCCGCCCAGAGAAACACGTGCTCGCTGATTTCCCTGTAACAGATGATGAACCAATGATCGTGCTCGTTGTGTCTTAATAAGCCAATCACGCATCACTTTGCAAAAAGGTGTTTGGTCAGAACGTTCGCGTTATGCGCATGTCAAAAGTTAGTCAAGTTTATTTCCGCTTTCTGTTTGAGTTTTCTTCGGAGGTACTCGTTGAAAATTAAAGTTTTACGGGAGGCGATTCTATTGTTTTATGATACCATTTAGCTGGATTTCGTTACAATTATGGGCGAGTGATAAATCGGTCGCCTGGAGGTCTTTGGGCGTGTGTGGGCGCGCTCGCCCTTCCTCGCAGAGACTGCTTTATATCGCCCTGTCTCTGCAATTGACCGCAACGTCGGCCAAAAAAAATTCTTGCCGGCAGACGCAAATTATATATTTCTTCCGACTATTTTATCACAAAAACTCAAATTTTTTTTCACAGAAACTCAATTTTTTAGCGCGCCTTCGGCGCGCAAACTATCAACCCCAGAAAATACTCAATTTCCGAGAAAAAAACTCAATTTAAAAAATTCCAAAAACTCAATTTGTAATCGTTTTTCATCGGGGTTACCCCGATGAAAAACTGTCTGAAAAAACCCCTGAGATGTTAGTCACGCTTCATCACCTTCAGTTGTTACCACGGCGACGAAGTAGAGATGATTTCTGTAGATGTTGATGAGGTAATGGTGTGGAGTGGCAATCACTGGAGGGACATCCTCAGGGGCACTGGCCTGCTCAAGTACAACAACAAAGTAAACTGTCATGTGAAACCAAATGATTCAAACAATGTTGAAGACAAAGAAAATCTGCCATGTATGCAGAAAAGTAGTGCGGCAGCAGCACTTATTTCTTTCCTTAAAAGAGCCTCAATTTGAAAATATTTGAAATTTTTCAGTTTGAAAGGTATTTGTTTGAAATGGTGGTGAGTGAGTGAGTAGGATTTAAGGTCTTTTTCAACTATGTTTCAATCAGATCACGATGTGCCAAGACACAAGAGTGCGCCCACAGTTCTTGTTATCCTGGACATTGATCAGTCCAGCCAGTACAGCACCCATGCAAGTACGGACCACCTGGGCTCAACATCGCTTAACGTCGGTGATCTGATGGCCAGCATGCCCACCATGATACACGATACCGAAATGGCGAGGATTCTATGGTGACAGAAACCACAAGGTATGAAAACAGACACATACCTTTCCCTGGGCTTCAAAGAAGTAGTCGCATATTGATTTATTGATGACACTTTTCCAGTGCTTCTCCATGAACACATCACTGGAAAAAAATAATAAAACACAAAATTTATACCTAATTCTTATAACTTTATACATAAATAAATACAGAAACAAAAACAATGCACATATTAAAATAGTTACCGGTACATATATATGTCACGACACCATAATTCTCCTAATGAATCGATCATCGGAAGTGATATCTGAGGTTGTAACAATCTTAGTAAACTCATATATAATATCTCGGAATATTCTATCCGAATTCAGCCCTATATAAATTCCTGTGCGAATTTGAAACTGCATTTGTTAGCCAATCAGGTAGCTAGCTCGGTACACAATTCCAAAATCATGCCCACAGTAAGTGGACCAACGCGACATTAAACCTTTATTCTCGCTCTCTCACTCCAATACAGTAAACATCATAGGGAAGCAGTATCCAAATATGGTATCATTTGCAAACAGTGTCTGTGAGTGAACATCAAAGGATTTATTTCTGCCAAGAAGTCTGGCTTTGTTAGGCGGCAGGAAATTTCAGAAGATTGTGCTGTTCGAAGGTATCTAAATCCGTGAATTAAACGTCAATCATTGTTGAAGGGAAAAGGCGTAGATTGTCGTGATTGGCTTATTATGGGATACCGTAGAATATTGGCAAACATTTCACACGAAGTGTTACATCTAAATGTAATTCCCTTGACTTACCATCAGTTCAGTTCAGTTCAGTTGGTAAATCCCTCCTCTATATAGGAGCACCTCCGTATAGGACCATATTAATATACAATCAATTGGAACCACTCAACATTTATAGCTCAACTATCGTGCTGTGAAGTGAAGATTTATACAATTCTACAATTGGACGAACTACTATCCGGAAATTGCTGTGATAGTCTAACCATGTGAGCTTCCCAGCGGTGTATGCGATGTACTACTGTGACTGTCTTATATCATGTATATAGCGGTCACTGAAAGACACCCAGGTACTTTATTCCCCCAAGTGCCTCCGCTGGCGAAGGTCTAGCGTAGCAACTAGTTCCACCATCAGTCCATATTACCCTGGACACCGAATCAGTCCAGCGCCTTGTGAATAGGCGAGTATATATGTGAGCGGTCACTGGCGAGGGGCGAACCCACGCCAGCTGTAGCACTCGGGGTCAGAGTCATACAACCCTAACTACTTCGGCCACGACACGCTTACATCTTGGATTACCTAGATTGAGGTTGTAAAACAGAGGGGCACCAAACACAAAGCCTCATGGTGTGTTTACTACACGGTAAAGAACGCTCAGCATTGATATTTACACCTCTTGTCTCTTCGTGTGTATAAAATTTGTTAGCAAACGAAGACAATGAAATTGTGTTTGGCACAGCCTAAATATTTTTGCTCAACACGACTCAAATTTGGAGAATTATTCTGATAATTGTCTTTCTTCATCCAACTGTCCAATAACTGTCAACGTCCATGTTGTTGTTGTCGTCGTCCAATAACTGTCAGGTGACTGTGGACGGAAAATTAGCATGATTTTGGGTGTCATGTAGTGTACAGTTTCCGACGATTTTTCACGTAGTAAGGTACAAAGAATAAACACTCCTTACCCAGAATTATTGATGATGAAACAACTGTGAATCATTTTCTTTTTTTCTGATGGCTATTTGTAAATGGGCTTGTTATCGAAACACAACTTCACAGAAGAGTAGATTTTTTGTCGTTTTTCTGCATGGCGTGTCCAATCAATGAAGAGCTCCATCAAACAGGGGCACTAACTCTGATTATATATATCTCGAAAACTCGAACGATCAGAAAATCGTTGACGCGCATTTTTGGGCGCTTCATGTGGACATCTCGCAAAACATGAAGCCCAGCAAAGTTACACAAGATTGTCGTACGCCCGGGCTATTGGAATGTGATCTTACGGGAGCCTCATTACTTCCCGACAGCAGAAAGACTCAGGCTAGAGTCATGCATGATTTTTACTGACCCAAACTGCACAAGGATGATGCGAGTTAAGATACTGTAGGAACTGCCATACTTGCTAGACGGTAGGAATACAAGTGTCTAGTCCGTCATTCATTATTCAGACGTCTTCTATCAAAGAATCTTCGCGTCCATAATCCAAAGACCAAATTCAAAGGAGACAATCATAATATACATAAACATAGGCTAGTTTCCCGCTGCAACAGAGGAGCGCTCCACGGTTTCCAATGATGCCGACAAGACATCATAATGTTCCAAAAATACAGAATCCGTATCGCTGATCAGTAAT
Organism: Hanleya hanleyi; assembly: GCA_036873755.1. Taxonomy (NCBI): domain Eukaryota; kingdom Metazoa; phylum Mollusca; class Polyplacophora; order Lepidopleurida; family Hanleyidae; genus Hanleya; species Hanleya hanleyi. The sequence goes on along the minus strand of JAVTVY010019639.1, from coordinate 6,166 downwards.
CTTAATCCATATGATATTCATTGTAAATTCGTTATCCAGAGAATGTCGTATCTCAGTCTCGCGTTGATTATGACAGTTCATACCAACAGCATGAGAATCTTGAAGTACACGAGTTCATACGTGGAATTAGACACATTGCAAGTTAAGAAACGTAACCCCGTATATTTTGCACGCAATGCTCATATTTTGTTATCAACAAGCGATATGTATCGCCAAATTTGAGAAACTTCAAGTATAGGTGCTTGATGGTATAGTCCTGTTTTATAAGTTTCTGCAATAAGGATTTGTAACGTTGATAAATGAATCTAGCAAAATGCTACTAGGCGAGACATGTATACGCCATATGCAGTTCCCATTGGAATATTACTGTCCAGAAAGAGATAGTTTACGATGTCGAAATTGTAATCTTCTCTCTTGTCGTAAAGTCGACTAGAGTAAAATTCCCACTTCATTTATATAGAGATATAGGTCTGAATCTGATGCTGATGTGCCACTAGGGCTATCTGTAGTTTCCTTCAAATCTGATGTGCCACTAGGGCTATCTGTAGTTTCCTTCAAATCTGATGTGCCACTAGGGCTATCTGTAGTTTCCTTCAAATCTGATGTGCCACTAGGGCTATCTGTAGTTTCCTTCAAATCTGATGTGCCACTAGGGCCATCTGTAGTTTCCTTCAAATCTGATGTGCCACTAGGGCCATCTGTAGTTTCCTTCAAATCTGATGTGCCACTAGGGCTATCTGTAGTTTCCTTCAAATCTGATGTGCCACTAGGGCTATCTGTAGTTTCCTTCAAATCTGATGTGCCACTAGGGCTATCTGTAGTTTCCTTCAAATCTGATGTGCCACTAGGGCTATCTGTAGTTTCCTTCAAATCTGATGTGCCACTAGGGCCATCTGTAGTTTCCTTCAAATCTGATGTGCCACTAGGGCCATCTGTAGTTTCCTTCAAATCTGATGTGCCACTAGGGCCCTCTGTAGTTTCCTTCAAATCTGATGTGCCACTAGGGCTATCTGTAGTTTCCTTCAAATCTGATGTGCCACTAGGGCTATCTGTAATTTCCTTCAAATCCAGTTAGAGTGAATATATATCCTTCAATGCGTCATTTATGCAGCGATTTATCGACAGCAAGAATATCGTCTATATAGTGTTTGGTGAATGAGAAGGAATGAACTTTTGAATGATCGGTGTTTGAAAGCGTCTGCATATAGTCGTATTCATAAGAGAACTTTTGTGCATTCCTTTTAGCTGACCTATTATAGGTCAGCTAAAAGGAATGCACAATTACTACACATTGGAATACCTAAATGCTGTTGATATGTGTTGCCAAATTTCACATAGTTATTATTAGTAATTGTCAAATCTATAGAACAAACTCCATCGATACCGATTCCGGGATTTGACGAAACGTACAGTATGTATCGGTCTCTTACCCAGGACAAAGTATGAATATAAATATCTTCTGGCGATAATGGATGTGACCACTAGATATCCGCGGTCTAACTTTATGAACGTTGAAAACCAAAGGCAGAAGTGAAAGGTTTGCTACAGTTTTCCACGCTGTATGGCCTCCCCAAATAGATGCAGTCTAATCAGTGTTTAAACTTTATTTCATAACTTTTCAGGGATGTCACGCATGAGTTAGGTATTAGACAACTAAGTTCTAGAGCCTGTTATCCTCAGTCACATGGCTCTTTGCTACTAAGGGATATGTCGATTGAGTCAACGGACTTCAGCCCATTTGAGCTAGTCTATGGACAGAGGTCCTTTAAAGATGATAAATGAGAGTTTCTTAGTGAGGTTGACGAGACTAACCGCTTGTCCTATGTGTTTACCTTCGAAAACCGACTTTCGAATGCATGCATGGTAGCCAAATAACTGCTGAAGTCTTCTCAAAAGGTCGTGAGAACCCGATTTTATGCCAGGGAGAAGGTTCGTGCCTTTAGTCCCGGAAAAAATGTGCTCGTTGTATTACCCTTGTAAGGTCAGCCACTGAGAGCTAAGTTCGGTAGAGCATAGAGAAGAAACTATTTGAAGTCAGCTATGTAGTTATTACTCCAGATCAGAGGAAAACCTAGAGGGTATGTCACATAAGCATGCCCAAGAAATACCACGAACGTGAACCAGTTCAATCGGTTGGTGTAGTTAATTTAGTTGATCCAGTAGACAGAAGATCTTGATAACACAGACTTAGAAGAATCTCACATGGAACCATTGGCAACAAAACCATTGGCAACAAAACATAGGTTCTACAGAACCTTGATATTAAGTTGGATCATATGTCTGAACAGCAAAGAGCGGATATTAAGGATTTGATCCTTGACTACAAGTCTTTATGTTATGACAAGCCAAGTTGTGCCTCTCTTGCTGTTCGTGATGTGGTTGTATCAGCCTATTTATCATTATATAGGTTTAATCCTGAAAAGTTAGTCCAGACATGAGAAGAGGTTAACTACATTCTACAGCATGATATTATAGAACCAAATCAGAGTAACTGAAGCTGACCTATTGTAAACATACCTAAACCAGATAGTTCACAAAGGTTCTGTATAGATTACCGTAAGGCGAATACTGATTCGTATCCGATTCATTCGAAGGATCGAAGACTATATTGATAGGCTGCATATGTGACCAAGATAGACTTGCCAAAAAGCTACTGGCAGGTATCTTTGTCTGATCCAGCGTTTGTAACATCGGATGCTTTATACCAGTGCCAGACCATGCCCTTTGGGATGAAAAATGCTCCTGTCACTTTTCAACGGTTAATTAATTAGGTCATAACCGGATTGGAGGTGTTACACACGTATATGATGTACTGGTGTATGGTGACACCATTTGAAACATCTTGGGCAGTTATTTGACAGACTTGCCAAGACAAATCTGGTGATAAATCTGTAGATAAGTGAGTTTGCTCCGATTTCTGTCAGACTGCCTGTGAAAAACTCAATTGATCCTCAACGAATTTTTCTAAGCTATTCAAGATAGCAGTAGATACTAGCAACGTAGAAGTAGGAGCTGTATTGTTCCAAGAGGATGAAGGTGGAGTAAACACAGCTGGGGTTATTACTCCAAGAAACTCAATAAACACCAACGGGAATACTACACTAATGAGAAAGAATTATTGAGTGTTATACTGGGTTTGGAACATTTTCAAGTGTAGGTAACCAACAGCTCTGACGATGTATGTGTGTATACTGATCACAATCCATTGGTGTTCTTGAAGAAATTCAAAACCAAGAGTCAAAGATTGTTTCTCCGAAGTGCACTTTTATTTTTAATGCATTTGTTGTAAATTACCTTCACCAGTACCTACCAGTATGTTGTACAGAAAACTTGACTTCAGTATTTTTTTGTTTTTGTTTTTGTTTTAAGGGGGAGGTTTTATGATATTGTTCTCTGGCCCTCCTTTATATTTTTGTGGTAATTCATTTCACTATGTTATGTAGATATTCTAGTTAATTTTATTTAGAGTGGCATTCTGGCAGCAGTAATTCGTAAACATGTTTAACCTATGACAATGACCTCATTCTGCACTTCTTGTTTATTCTATTTTTGACAGAGAACTATGGAGAATTTTCCAGCAAGTTGAAGATTGATCAGGTACGTCCTTGAATGCTCCACAAAGCTGTTTATTCTTCTGTGTATGGCATCATTTTCCGGAAATATCTATGTGATATATATATAAGAGGAGTGTTGGCAGCAGAGGAGCGAATGTATTCAAAGTGTGACCAGACAGTGACATAGACAGTGATATTCAACCTGTGATTTGAATTGTATGAACACAATGAACAAGTGACAGTAATACTTCAAACGAAATTGTCCAAAGGCCATCTCATTGCGTGAGATCGCAAATCTGGTTGAGGAACTTTTGGAATGTCGACAGGTGGTTTGCGCAATTGCGTGTGAGCACTGGTGGAATTACTGGATATTGAAGCACGAAAATACTGGTCAAAAGTCTCTTTTTGTAGACTTGTGTAATTTTACTGGAAATTCCCATAGTGTTGTTCCTTGGTTCGCGTTTCAGAAATTGGATTTGGACGTCGATCGTCGCTCAAATTAGGACATTTTGTGGATGTGAATCGCGCGTGATAGGAAGAAAGTGGACTGAATTGGACTCGCAATGGACTGTTTATGCACATTTAGGATCACTTAAAGCTGACATGACCTTATTTAATGCACGAATGGTAGCGAAAAAAAAAATATTCACAGATTTTAGTCCCAGTTGAATAATACCCGCCGGAACTGATCCATATGAAAGTGCCAAGTTTACGACGCCATTCTGCCAACTTCTCATCTGAGTACAGTTACCTCTACCGCATATATAAAGCCGGAGTCGACCGAAGACCTTGCCAGTCTGAATTGACACTCCTACTGTGCACATCATATTTGTGCTGTCGTTGTTACCAGCCCAAATTCGAGCTCTGTGAGCATCATATTATATCACAGTATAAATATATCGGAAATAATAAAATGAAGGATCTGACAACTCAAACACGATTTAGACATACCGTTCAGTATTTCCTCAATACAATGAGACCAGTTTCTACAGCATTGTATTTCAATTTACCTCACTCGACGAAGAGGGCGCACGAAGGGACTGTTCTTCGTTCGACAATTCTTGAGGCTCTATATACGATGCACTCCACATGCGATCTCTTTTTCGATTCCCAATATGACGATACTGCTCCAGGCTCACCCATGTTGACCGTTTACTGTGCCAAGGGGACAATGCGAGAGTTGCTGTTGCCGTTGGAGACTATTTGTGCAAACCGGAATGGAAATTCCTAAATACGAAGTTACAAATTGAGAGCCCTTATTGCGATTGTCAGCCCGTCCAGTATTTTGACCTATCCACTAGTTGAATAGAAAGGTGAAATCTCTTAGCATTCGTGGTTGGGAAATCTGGCGTAACTGACCTCTATGACAACTTGAAGAGGTCACTTCCGGTGACGTGAAAAGTGGGACTTGAGAAATGGCCGCAGATCTCGGCAAACATCCGAAAAAACTGACTTTACATCTAGTCAAATGGGTCTAGATGGACAAAATGGATATTACAGGACATGTCGCCAGGAATGGCGGACATTACACCTATTTATTTACAAGGGTTGTGGGCTGCAGTGAGCAGGGCATGATGACAAGTTACCACCTCCTGCATGTTATCGGAGTTACAGAATTAGATGTGACTGAAATTGAATGATGGGGTTAGGTACAAATGAGTGAGTCACTGAGTGAATCACGGCTCTAATGATGTGGAGTATGATCCCTACACTCATACACCCAACTATATCTAGTATCTAATGTCTTATCGCCTTGCCACAATCAAATGAGAACAAGCGCTGGGTGAGCGCAAAGACCTCCGTCGAGGCAACAGGGTCCGTAGCGTAATACATCACTGAATAACATACGGCCGGATGCCACGCTCAATTTTGCATTTGTTGGACGTTAGCTTCATCAATGGTAATTAATCTGGGATTGAGGGTTCCTCACTAGCATGTCCAGACAGGGATGTGAAAGTCACATTCCCAGCAAATAATTTTTGTTTGATTTGACGTGCTTGAAATATTGGGGTATGGAATAGAGTATATTGATGGAAAACCTGGAAAAGTGCTTGAGACATTAGGCCCCATCCCACCCCCACCTCCCCCTGAGAGGATCCCCTCACCCAAATCGACACGTTAGCGGCAGAAATGAGACACTGTGTGCCTAGTTGTTGTACCAACTTGCTTGTGATTTTGTGCTATAGGCCCAACACATCAACACTTCATATTTTGTATGTGTACAGTATAGCATCATCATTGATGAGAGAATGCTCTTCAAAACACACCTGATTTTACCGACACTTCGTTCTGATCTGTCTCAACATCATATGATGATTCAATGCGCTCGGTATAATTTTGTATACTGGTGTTACAGGTCACCTTCGCCTTCACCTTACTGTATCAATGACCATGGACTTGTACATGTATCACATTCACATTGAATGGTGATGACTGATGAGAATATTGTCCCTATGGAACAAATGACTGAATTCCACGCAGCAAATAAAAAGTTCATGTTAATCATAAACAACATACAATTAGTAATAGTATCAAATAATTATGTTTATACCTTGTCGACATCAATATATTACAGGTAATATCATGACTGAATCATGGTAACATATATTCAT
>JAVTVY010019638.1:0-73587 GCA_036873755.1 Hanleya hanleyi | reverse complement strand
ACCTTACTGACCGAGACTAAAAATGTGTCGAACAGCGATGATGTACAATGGCCAAAAACGTTCACTGAATATGGTTTTACACGAGCTTTAAACCTGGAAATACTCAGAATCAGATAGAGCGAATTGCATACGCAATCGATGTCCAGTCTGACCTACATCCGGGCTTCCTAAAATAGATCACTGTTAACTACCGTATGGCTGAGAAATGCCATGATGAAAGGCCATCTTTGTATGAGGAAACATTGAATTGTGTGATTTATCTATTTCTTAATTAATCAACACGGTTTCATATATGTACATTAGGTAATACTTGTTTGTCCACAATTCTAAAAGTCAAAAAACAGAAAAAATCATCGGAAGTTCAGGGATTGAACAAAAGCCAAGGAAAGCAGGAAGCTCAGAGGAGAATATTACCTTTAATGTTTTTGAGGCTGCTTGTGTATCAACCGATCAATGCGTATTTAATAAACAGACAATAGTCCATCTGCGAGGATCGCGAAATGGAAAGACAACTCATTTTCAAAAGCCCTTATATGTGTTGTAATTTATTTCGTATTTTATCTCAGATTTATTTTTCAGGCGTTTTACATTAATTATCCATATTTTGAGGATAATATCTTCCTTGGATATTTGTCCGGTCGGTCTTCAGCGAACGTATGGAGAATCGAGCTTTAACACCAGGAACAAGCACGCCCATCGTTATAATAGAAGCCGCCAAACCCTCTAACGCCGTAATAGTAGTCGTCTCGGATCAGATTGCACGCTGCCCGCTTGAAGAAGCCGAGTCTCTTACAAACGGATCGCATGTCACTGCGAAAGGCATCGTCGCAGCTCTTTCGAGATTGTCCTCTAGAGTTTCCCTGAATTAGAATAAAACAACTAATTCACTTGTGCTGATTTAGTCTCAAATGTGAAAGTGACAGATAATGGAGGACTTGCACAAAACTATTCAATAAAATTCTGTGATTGCCACTTCCTGTTTGTCGATTTTGGCCCAGTTTGACCAATCAACTGACAGAAGTAGCAATTCCTGTTTATCTTCTTGTCCTATTGTGCAAGCCTTCCACTGGTCCCGTCTGGATTTAATTTTAATATTGAATAAGTAATAACTATGTTCAAATCCATCGAAACCATGGATCACACTGGCTGGATATGTACTTTGTCGCTGTTCAAGTTAATAATGTTCTTTATGAAGCATCAATAGGGATGCCTTATGTGTTTGTCAGTTTCTTCTTTCTTCTTCCGCTTCTTCTGCATCTTCTTTTTCCCACTTTTGAAGGCCTTTGTCAATCAACTTCAAATTTGTGGTGCATATTGGTCCTGCCTAGTGGAAAACACCTATTGTTTTTCAGCTCTGTCCAAAACTAGATATTTGAGTTTTTTCAACAATTTCTCTTATATGAACAATTTTCATCTGGACCTATGGTAAAGTGTCTGTGTTTCGGTACAAATTTCCATATTCTCATTTGCATAGATAATACATCAGTGATTTGTTCACGGTCATGACTCAGAAAGGTCACTGTTTAGGGTCAAACTAGTTGCTGACCTTTGCTTCAATGTGTGACCTATGAATCCATTGGCATTTAAAGTACACTCATCTATTTTGGTTTACAGCCATCCCATTCAATTGTTTACAATATGGTGCTATTACGCCCTGAGACATGTACATGTATATACATTTCCCCCACAAGGGAATTAAACAGAGGCATTGGCCTTGCAGATTTTAAAGCCACTGGCATAGATACATTAATCCGGGGGGTACAGGTAAGAAGAACATGTGATTTCTTTGTGTGCTGATCCACCTTGTAGTCAGTTTCATTTCCGGGCAATAATTCCTGAAAAACTGAACAGATTTGTATCTAGTTTGCAGCTTTGGCTGCAGAAATCTCGATATAGGTTTCTAGATGATGTCTGTGGATGTCCGTGTTCCTGTTCCTGTTCCTTCCCTCGTCCCTGTCCCTTTCCGGAAAAAGTTGTTAAAGTTTTGGATTTAGAAAGTTGATCCTGTTCACAGGTTCTCGGCCTCATGCTATGTTTTCTGAACTAAGCCCCGGCCGCCCAACCCCCCTCCAATTCTCATATATTTTGAGAGATTACATGATTCAACCTATGCACTACCCTCGTGGGGATGTCCCCACCCCTGGAGCACCAGATGTTAACATTTTTCCTATTCAGAGCTTCCCAGCCTCACATGATATTAACCTACCAAAGGTTTGAGATGCAGTGTACATTGTTCATACACACACATGCTGAATCACCTACACTATATACTAATAGGTTATTTATTTCATCATTTTATTTCAGAAGTACAATATGGAATAACCGGTGGGGATTCCCGCAGTACCGAACCCCTGTTAGCTTTGAATTTCGTGTGACCTTAGATGAAGATCACCATTTCCTTCAATTTTGCTATCAAATAATTGTATTCCACGTCACCTGATTTAGCTTTTGCATGAACCACATTTGTGTCCACAAATTTAACTTACTGTATTAATTAAAACTGAGTCCCTTAATGATCAATTTCCTGAATTGAATTGGTTCCTCAGACTGACAGATGACGGCATCCAGTTTCATGGTTGTTTCATGTGCAGAGAGCTTTCCATGGCTTTCATGTCAGCAGACCTACCGCTACCTTCGAGAGAATGTCCCCACCCCGGGGCGCCGAGCCTCATCCTCTATCTCCTAAACTAAGTCTCGCCCGACCCCATACCCTGTACATTTCAGGACCATACGCTACCCTCGGGAGTATTCCCTATATCCGGGCACCAAGCCCCACCCTCCGTCTCCAGAGATTGAGACTATTATATTGCGTTTGAGCTTATGTATCCAATTTTTCTTGGCAGAAAGTTGAAATGTGTGTGTAGTCTGCAATGTTGGTATAATTCTCCCACCCCTCAATGAATTGCAACCCAAAAAGGGCTGGATTTATCAGTCAGAGCTTCGCCATGTTTTAGAATTTGGTATAAGTGGGTCCCTTGCTCTGAGATTTTGCATGGGATTGTTTTTCGTGCCAATTCGCCTCTAGGTGATGCCACATGGGGGTCAAGTTAAAATTGCTTTTCCAGACAATAACTTTTGAAAACCTTAAGGATTCTTGCTCTTTTCAAATTTGGTGTGTGGGTACCTTGCCTCAGTAACTGGCTTGAGATTGTTTTCGTATCGATTCGAGTAAAGGTGTTTCCCGACAATAACTTTTGAAAATCTGGACCGATTGTCTCCAAATGAGGTATGTGGTACCTAGCCCCAATACCCCAATTGTTTTTCATGCCTATCAACATATAGGTGGCGCCACCTGGGGGCCAATTTAAAATTATGTTCCCGGACACTAACATTTAAAAACTTGAATGGATTCTTTTCAAATTTGGTATATGGGTACCTTGCTTGAAGGTGCCGCTCGGGATTGTTTTTCATGTGGATCTGCTTAAAGGTGGCGCCACCTGTGGGCCAAGTTTTCATTTCGGTAAAACTGAACAGATTCAATTTTCTATTTCCAATGTCTGGGGATCTTGCCTCAAGATCTCGGTTGGGATTGTTTTTCTTGCCGATTCGCCTATAGGTGGCGCCACCTATGGCCCAAAGTAAAATTGCATTTCCGGACAGTAACTTTTGAAGACCTGAACGAATTCTTTCCACATAGGTATGTGGGAACCTTCCCCCAAGTTATATTTTGGGAATGTGTTTGTGCCGATTCGCCTATAGGTGGCACCACCTGGGGGCCATGTTTTTCGTAAGTTTGACGGTTTCACTCTCTCCACAAAACATGAATGCTTCCTTTATTTAACATGCAAAAGGGATGCCTCCTCGATCATATTCGATCGACTGTATCTAGTTTTCATAGCTGTATGCTCTATCAGATATTTTTGTCGATAAATTCAATGGGATATCAATCTCAGTTATCTCAGATGTTATGAGCACATATATCCATCCGATGACTTGATAGAGCTATTATCATTGCTCTTGTCATGTTTTTAGATATACAGTGAGATTTTTGACCCGTTGGGTCATATGACTTCTTGTCAGTACGCCGGCATAATTACCACTACCTTTATATGGTACGCTTCATTTAATCCATACTTTCGTTCATCGCTGGAAAATAGAGGAACTTGACAGTTTAAACTGCCAATGATAATGGAATTGGAGCATCGAAATTTATTCAGTATAATTATTATAAGTAGGCAAGTAATTATCTTTTCATAGTTACATGTATATCTTTATTATAAAGTTATAGATTTTGGATAAAAATGCGCACATATAATAGTGTAGAAAAACAAAAGTGAAAATCCTTGATCTATATACCCTCTATATGTTTCGGGATGGACCATTAGGAGAGACAGATTCACTTGAAGGTAGTTAAACAGATGTAAGTTTGATTCACTATGTTGTAGTTTACCCTATCTGGCCTGGGCTTTTTGGAACCTAGCCTTATCCCTTAAACTAGGGAAATGAAACTTACCACACTATACCCTTTGATCAATCTCTACCAAAAATGTAAAATGTAATAGTCTGATGTGAAATAAAATCAATTTTATCCAATTTCTCTCGAAGATGATTATGTCTTCGAAACAAGCATTTTTTTGGTTATATTTTTCGACCTGTCCAGGCCTGGGGGGAGGGGAGCAAATTGCCCCTAAATATTTTTTTTGTCCCTTAAACTAGGGGAATAAATGAAACTTACCACACTATACCCTTTTGGCCAATCTCTACCAAACGATGTAAACTAATCCAAGATGGCCGCTTTGGTGACGTCACAGTGATGTCATCTTCGAAACCGGCATTTTTTGATTAGATTTTTTTTTATATATGTGTTTTCTCTGCAAAACCTGAATGATCAATTAGCAAATAATGGTCTGATGTGGAATAATTTTGCCCAATTTCCCTAGCAGAAAAGCGGGCTTTCATTTTGTCGGCGTTCCGGACAAGGTTTGGCGGGGGGGGGGGGGGAATAGGGTTAAGCAGATTTACATAGTAATTTACATATTTTGGAGTAATTTCTCATAATTATGTTATATGAGAACAATTTGCATATTGCAACTAATTGTGTACGGTACACATTACGTGGCTGTGATAGCCGTAATTCAGTCTAGTAGATGACCATGCTGATATCAATGTAATTTTCAATGAAATCGATAAAAATCATCGAAACTTGAGCAATTACTTAATTTCAAGACAATGAAATTATTAGCATAGTGAATAATTGTTTTGTGGTCGTTTGTATTATTGAGTATAGGTACACGAAATAAATCAGATATCTTACTCACGCAAGCATAGCAAACATCGTGTTTCTTGCAAGCAGGAGTGAACTTTTTTTTGTAAAAGTAGGATATGTTGAAAGGGAGGCTGCATCCGTTTGGCCGGTCGCAGTCGCTGGCATAACATGACCCCATCAACAACACGCAAACCAATCCAAGGGGTACTAAGATCTGCATCGCCAAATCCTGCAAGTCGGAAAGCGTATCGGTTATTGTCACACATTTGCAGCAGCTTATGATTTACTACTATTTAGTACGATCATTAAGGCTTACCAAAGCAGTTTCTGTCCTTCGAAGCAAGAGATTAGTATATAACTTCATATTCAGCTTCAGTCCTGGAGTTTTATTGGAGGAATGTATTTTTGAACTATAATTTTATAACCAATTCTGTTTGTTTGAGTTTCCGAACGGACGGACTCGGTTTTTGTTACAAGATAGTAGGCCCCTACAACTTGTCCAGGACTGTATCACGTTCATTGACGCAAATCTAAAGGAATAAAAATAATAAGAATTGCATCTGACGTCCAAATTAGATCGTCATGTAATGACCACTGGGAACTGGGAACAATAGATCTATAATATAATTTATGATACTACTTATGTGCACATATTTGTCATCATTGAACCCCTCAAGCTTTGGTGGATAGGTCACAGGCGCGGCGGAATCAATTCAACTTTGGGGATGTGGATGTTAATTAGTTAATTACTTGAAATGATTAATGATTAATGAATCGACCTAAGACACAACAAGAAATGGAGCTTCCAGACAGGTGATAGGTTAAAGATCTGGGGAAAATCGATAAGGATATTTAAGGTTGTAGAGGAGGGGGGGGGGGCATGAAATAAACATTAACATATCACGTCTATATGTAGTCATTGGAAGGTATCTATGAAATGTCTCCGATGAGATGGGATGTTGGTGGACCGAAACTGTACAAATGTAGTTCGGAGATAGTAGTTAAAATGACAAAGTCAGACAGAATTAATTTTCAGTAATATAGCGACCAACAATATAAAATTGTCAACGAGAATATGTCAACGATCTAAAAAAGATAGACAAAACACATAAAAAATAACACAACTGATATTTGTATTAAAATTCAACAATCCAATTGCTCGCAAATAGATACAGAATTAAATCTTCTGTAACGCGATCAAAGAGAGAGCGAATAAGACTTAACGTCGTGTTTGGCAATATTTGAAGCTATATAGCAACGTTCAACGTCAACGTACATAAACAAGGAACGTCAATAATCCATGAACAATCTAGATATGACAGATTAAATACACCAAAAGAACTCGTACATACATTAAAATTTATCTTCCCTAACTGGAATAAGTACATCTTCCAAACTAGTTGCTCGGTAAAAAGAAGCTCTTAGAATCGCAAAATCTATACACATGATTAAAATATATTGGGAGATTCTCATTGGAGCGATATGCAAGAGGTGAGAACAATCGACGACGACTGCTGACGAAAAAGCAACCATATGAGCCCACAGGAAAGCTTTTCTCGGCACCTCACATTCAACACCAAGAATACGGTGGATTCTCGGACGTGGCCTTAGTATCTCAGCCGCGCTTTTATTGCAGTTGTTCAGGTGGAGACTGTGAAGTATTCACACGGCCCCCAGATACGCTAGCTCGAAAGCTGGGATGACGGATCTGCGCAAACAAATGAATTATTTGATGTTAATGGATGAGCATCGTTGGCGTTTGATGGAGTAAACGCCTCAACATCGTATAGAATGATTTATGGCATAGAATCATAGCCATAGATTCATGTCATAGAATCCACATGAGAGCTGATTCATCTTAATATAATTTTTCTTCAGAAGAGTTACTTGTGAATGGCATACAACGCCTGATCAACACTTATGCGACTGATAAGATGAGTATATTGTCGGTCTAAACTTGAAGTTTATTGTCAACCTCAGTATCCCATATAGTCATTCAAGTTTTAAATTCGCTATACGGACTCCAAGACTCTACCTCTTCTCTCTTGTAGGAAGCCATCATTTTTTCATTATTTTTTTCGATATACACGATTTGAATTGGTGGTGACTGTCAGAAGGAGAAGGTCTTTCGATGATTGACGTGGGAATACTTTCATGGACGACGGTTGAATACTTAATGTCGTAAATTTTTATAATGAAGCAGATTGATACATTGGAGAATTTATGGAGCAATTTTGGGTGGAATTGTTGCACTTTTGGTTACAAGTACGAAATTTCACACACACCTATTTTGAAATGCACTCTTTTATTTTAGATCGGACACAACTTTTCTGACCTCTTCCCGCAATGTATGCCTTTCCATTTTTGGCCACAAGATCCTCTCTACATCCATAATACCTCGATAACTATTTCCCAAAATGGAATAATCAGACATATCAGCAAACATATGTTTGAAAACATATACCATTAAATCTCATCCTTTCCGCTAGGATTTATGCCTTTTTGACACATCGAACAGCTTCAGATTGACGTTAGATTCATGAATGGAATAGTGTCCGATACTGACCACTAGAAGAGCCTATATCCCCTGATACTGTACAGAACAAGTCTTTCGACTTAATCTTCTCAAGCCAGAGCGATTGCCCAGGATTTGAGCGCTGACTTTTCGAGTGCATACGCCAGACTTAAGCAGATCACAGGGAAAGTTATCTTATCTTTTGTTCAGATTCACCTAGGAATTGGCAAAATGTATAACTTATGAATGCCGTGAAATTAACTACATTTAATATATCCATATGTTGGGACTGAATAAATCAATTCACTCAAATAGATGACAAATGATTATGTGATTTCATAATAATATTCGCAAACAGCAGCATAATTTCAAGTTGGAACTATCTGATGGCTTAGAGGTGACAAATCTGAAGACTCACCTGCACAATTTGATTCGAATGTCATTATTATGTATAGTGTTAATGTGCCACTGGTTAGGCGTGCAGTTGTGGAACGATTGGAACACTGATGAAATTATATTGATACCCGTACCCCAAAAGCTGGGATTATTTAGATATTCCGTCAAAATGCACCAGAAAACATCCCAGGTTGGACCATATCAGCAGGAAGCGAAAAATACGGCTACTAAAAGTTAGAAAATACTACAAATTGCGCCAGAAATTTGAATTTAAAAAATATCGTGTGGGAGCATATAACCTAATCGCCATAGTCAGGGCTTTGCGTAATAGGTTCTTGCATTGGGTGTTCGCTTCAAAGGTAAAAGACCATCACCGGTTTCGATACCAGTTCATTCAGGCTTGTAAACACCAATGAACTGATGAGAACACTTTGATGACATGAATAACAACTGGCTGCTGTGAATACTTTTAGAACTTTTCTGAATTGAAAATCTGCTGAATGCGAATTGTTTCCGAAAAAAAACCCCATAGTCTATCATTAGAATTAAGAATTACATTTATATTCATATATAAATGCTACTAAAGCTACCGCCAATAAACTTGTAAAATTGATATCATAACGCATATTCCGTAACTTCTTGAACATTTTAGTGAGTAGGCCCCTATATGAGGATATCGCTCTCTATTCTATTCGCGAAAATATTAGCAAGGGTCAAGTCATTATTTTAAGTGCGAAATAACAGGGCTAGTTTGCTAAACAAGGTCTGGCCTGCTGATACCTACAGTTATTCCATTCACCGGAAAGAGGAGCAAATAATTCTCACAAAAATCATTCTCAGCGGAGCAAGGCCATATATTGTGAGAATGAGGTCAGAGAGGTTATGTCCCGATTTTAAATATCATTCAAAATAGCTATGTGGTAAATTTCTTGAATATATAAGTTCACAGTTTGATCCACATTTTATTTAATCAAATTACCAACATTTATCTACCGATCTGAATATTTCAGTACTTCTCTAGTCATCCAACAATATTCCGGTTAAAAATCTACATGTATAACATTAAAAATACGAATAGAAATATCGTGAGTTCCTGGGTAGGCACACATGATACTTCGCCGAGTCACATATTTCCTGACATCAGTCCAACCGGTTCTTCATGCATCACCTTAGTACTGAGCGCCAGAGTGACTTAGAGTATACCTGAATATATTTGCTCCATTTCATTTTTTAATGTAAATGCTGTTGATTAACCTTTTCAAAATAGTCGAATTCAAGTTAAACAGATATACAACGGGGGATCAGAAACAGACTGCATGCAGGGTCAGGAATCGGCCCTGGTTATCTATAAAGGAGATCATCGTTAGATGGAATGAGGTAATGAGTTAAAATTAACTTCGCAATCATATAACCCTATAGCGCCCAAAACTCATACTATAAACAAACTGACAGTCAGTGTTAATCAGGAATAGACATTCTGGTAATATAAATCTGAATTGGAACGCTACTACCAATCTGACAATAGATATTTGTCAATATCACATGGGCACAGTTTGACACTTACAAACGGCGAGACGATTTACAACCGGATTACATTGAAATAATTGCTGCTGAAGTTATGAACGTCAAATCAAAAACAATCTATGTGTTTTATGAATGGTGCGCCCCATTTCAAAGTATTTTGTGAATTCAGGCCGTAAGAAAATAATACATTATCCTGGACGATTTCAACCCGAATGACCCAACAGAAACAGCAAAATTTTGACTGATTTAACTCAACGCAACCCACTGGGAAAGAAAATAACACGATAAGTTCTGCGATAAGCCACGAGAAAACTGTTCCTTCAGCACCAGAAATCAAAACGTGGACATAAAATGCGAGTGTTTAAAAAAAACTTGAGAGGACTTCCTCAGGGATCTCCATACTCAAACGTGAAATGTCATCGAATCATTAGATTACCGAAGACAGTCTGGGAGCATGGACACACCTATTAGAATATGTCATCAGCCAGCACGCCTCCATTATGGCGAAGAGTGTTATCTACACTGTAAAAAAGGATGCTGTAATTTTACAGCAAAAAGTGCTGGCAAAAAGGGTACCAGCGCTTTTCACCGTATTTTTACAAGATGCCCCGATCTGTATATCTGTATTTCTACAGCATATGTTGTAATTTTACAACAGTGGTAGTATTGCATAATTACAACAAAAATACCGTTAAATCAACAGAAATAACTTTACAAATCCATGGCAGCAGAAAGTCCATTGGCCTATAGCATTTAAAGAAGTCAAGTTCCCTGGTGTCTCTCTTTCAAGAGAGTAGGGAAGAAAATTCCCAGAACGTAATGGTTCGGTTAAATATATATTTATATTCAGCACCACCGATAATATAAGAGCAAACACATTTCTTTCTATCATCCTGCACATCAGCTTTGTGAAACGGTGCAATATTAGAGGCTAAGTTGGTCTTTGAACATGTACATTAACTCCAACGACCACCCCCGAGGATTGAACCTTGGCAGGCAAACTCATTATTCCTCCTTGCACATTTTAGATAAATTATACTTGAAGTTTTCTGTGTATTATAGATGAAAAGATCTGGAAAGGTATACGAAATACACCTAATAATCTTACTGTAATTTTACACCCGGATAATGTTACAATACAGCGTTGTTGCCCTTTACTCCAATTAATACTGTAGTTCATCCAGAAGATGCAAACTTACACTTGTTGTCCGTATTGTTACAGCTATGAACTGTAAAATAGCAGTGGAAACTGATGCTTCTATTTAACCGTAAATTTCACTGTCACATTTTACAATACTTTCTACTGTAACTTTACAAACATTTTTAACAGTGTATAAACAACGACCCCCAACGATGGTGACATAACAAAATCACTGAGGACAAGTCACACCGAGGTCGCACTCGCAAAGAGGAGAGTTTTGAATGGTTAATATGATGGCCGATAGGGTGAATCGCAGCGTATGTTTAGTTTGTGGCATGCGAAGGGGCGAAGGGGCGAAGGGGCTATGCGAAGGGGCGAAGGCGCGATGCGATGCAAAAATAGCTCAGATATTGGCATAATAAAGTGACTAGCCTCATACATCACGTAACACGTGGTATTACTAGAAAGGCTTAGATCAAGGACGCCACCCGTCATAGAACGTGGGGCATTGCATGACCTCCCGTCCACCTCCAGTAAAGAGGCGATGTACTGTTTTTGTTTTTTGTTTTTTTTTCTCGCAGGCGCTAATTCAATTCAGTAAAAGCTGATGCGGTATCCGACTACATAGCTTGATTTGTGAAAAACCTCTAAAACATTTAACTGAATATTATAGTGACACTTTTGTAAAAAATATAATTATGTGGGGTTTGCCAAATATGGAAAACAATGTAATACAACCTTCTTCCCAATGGAAACGTCTGGTTTGCTAGTTGACGTCCGTATATTGGCTTCTCCTGTATTACACAGGACATATACTAAATATAAAAAAAACAACTTACGCTGTACAGCGAGTGACAACGATACAAGGAAACATTTGAAATCTTACACTATTGTAAGAGAAAATCTCTGATATGTCAGACAAGGAAATTTGAAAATTACGTCTTTCTATCAGTTGTTGTTCAGATGCCAGTCATGGGTGCATTTATTGTGCAAGATTTTACTGGCAACATTTGATAGTTTCCTTATAGACACGGCTTTCTTTATGTGTAAAGTAGACATTCAAACAATCCCAATTAGTTTCCTTGAATGCCGGACGAAAGTTGTGCGACTTCCTCACCAGCAATTGCCTTATCATTTGTAATACAATACGGAAATAATACAATATAATATTCTGGGTACACTCAGGACATTCGTATGTGCAGCTGGAAATAAAAATTGGGATTTGTTCTTTGACCCCCAATAATCCTAATAATTTTAATCTAAACCTGCTATCTATTATCTATATATATTCTCAAAGGGTCTAGCAAGTGAACAGTTGAACCGAGCACAATCATCTCTTTAAAAAGATATACAGATATAACAAACAGCATAGACATTGTGTAATATGAATTCTCTATTTGTGACCCTCCAGAGATTCGAGTAATCAATGCACATAGTCTAAAAATTAATCGATATAGAGGACCGTGGTGTGGACGACATTCAATATTATCTCTGCTTAGAAAATCATGGCATGATCTCTGGTGGCAGTGGAATTGACTTCAGATGATCACTTGGTTACCAGTAGTTTTCAATGCCTACGTGTAACGTAAGGAACGTGTAAAGCAATGTGCATAGCTTTTCCACATTTCACTAGTTTTGGGCTGAGATTGACCGACACTAAGGGAGTATGTTTATTCTGTGTCATCTACGAACGGATATTACCTCAGTGAAAATCTGTGTTAGTTCTGTTATCGCTAGATAAAAGGTTAGATACGGACTCCATCCTCCATATTTACCGAATGTCCCAGGCTGAGAATACCAATATCCTGAACTGAAGAGCCAAATCATGTTCTCAGCGTCACCTACATCACGGTCATCTACATCACATTTGTGTGACGTATGTGACATTTAACGTGACGTGGATGACATTGCCGTTACGGAGATGACAAACGAAGCCCATATATACGAGGACTGCGTGTGTGGGGAATTTGAAATATGATAAAATCCCAGAACCATCGCTATCAACGGGGGAGAAACTGTTAGAAAGATTGAGTCACTCTGGCTTAATAATTTTGGTTATAGACGTGACGGACCCCCATGAAATGGGTCAAATTTGATTTGAACACAAAAAAATTATTCCTTTTGAGCCAATTTTTTGGGGTAAATATCGAAAATGACTCAGAATGTCTGGGTCTGCCATATTTTTACCCAAAAATATTGAGCGAGGTTGACTCAATCTATCGGCGAATAGTTCAGCAGCGAAAGTAAAACCCTAACGTATTTTACCATCAGCGTAGGTTTTCTAGGTCACGTAACTGGAATGTGGGCGGAACGCGGTCTGCTATGCAAGATAGTCAAGGGTTCGCCTTTGGCTCACAAATAGAAACCTTGACGTCGTGAAGATGAGGGGAGACCAGCAATATATATGGAAGCCGGATGCGGCCATCTCGCGTTTTCGCATCAGTAGTAACGCCAAAACGCGAAAACCCGACGCGAAAATTTGAAAACGCGAAAACCCGACGCGAAAACGCGAAGAGACGATGCGAAAACGCAAAAACGTTTTCGGGTTTTCGCGTTTTAGCGTTACTATCATAGATGCGAAAATGCAAAAACGCGAGATGGCCGCATCCGGCTTCCATATATATATAAGAGTGGATCTGAATTTATTCCTAATACCTCTTCCAGACGATCGTTTAATTTTAGCAAGACTGACAATACATTATTGGAAATGCAAATGCGACAGATCTCGTATTAAGTTCTAAAGCGATCAAATGTTACCTGTATGGCTCAAGAGTGACTATAAGTTTTTCAACTGAAAGATGTGCTGAAACATTTCTCAGACGTACTGTCTTTAATCAATAGAGCTGAGAAAACCTTTTGTCCGATCTCATTGTCTCTTTGTCTTTTGGCTGGTTGTATTAGTCATTCACTTTTCAGTATTCGTCAACAAGCTGTACTGTTTGCCTGTGTTTAGTGGAGTCATTCTACAGTAAAGTCCAGTTTTCATGTTCCCGTGCCAAACAGCTAAAAATCTTCGTATTAGGCGGCCTTTACTGTTTGTGGTCATCGTATATCGTTAATTTAAGGATTTATCATCTACCGATTAACAAATAAAAAAGACTTCGTTTGCATATTTTCTGAGTAATTTAAGATTCTTTGTACCAACAAAAATACATGTCCCTTATCGCATTCCCTGAAACTGTCGATAATGAAAAAGACATTAAAAAGCGGTATGTCCTGTTGCAGTTCATTTTATTGTCAAGAATATGATGAATATTTGTTATTTCCAGCAAGGTGATAAGTAAATATTCTATAATTTTGAATAAATTCTGATACGTTTTCTTCAAATCTTCTGTCCCCGCGTCGCCTGTCATCTACATCACGGCAAACTGCATGGCATGATCTCTGGTGGCAGTGGAATTGACTTCAGATGATCACTTGGTTACCAGTAGTTTTCAATGCCTATGTTTTTGAAGGAACGTGTAAAGCAATGTGCATAGCTTTTCCACATTTCACTAGTTTTGAGTTGAGATTGACCGACACTAAGGGAGTATGTTTATTCTGTGTCATCTACGAACGGATATTACCTCAGTGAAAATCTGTGTTAGAGGTCCAACTTCACTCACCTTGTTAGTTCTGTTATCGCTAGATAAAAGGTTAGATACGGACTCCATCCTCCATATTTACCGAATGTCCCAGGCTGAGAATACCAATATTCTGAACTGAAGAGCCAAATCCTGTTCTCAGCGTCACCTACATCACGGTCATCTACATCGCATTTGTGTGACGTATGTGACATTTAACGTGACGTGGATGACATTGCCGTTACGGAAATGACAAACGAAGCCCATATATGAGGACTACGTGTGTGGGGAATTTGAAATATGATAAAATCCCAGAACCATCGCTATCAACGGGGGAGAAACTGTTAGAAAGATTGAGTCACTCTGGCTTAATAATTTTGGTGACGGACCCCCATGAAATGGGTCAAATTTGATTTGAACACAAAAAATTTGATTCCTTTTGAGCCAATTTGTTGGGGTAAAAATCGAAAATGACTCAGAATGTCTGGGTCTGCCATATTTTTACCCAAAAATATTGAGCGAGGTTGACTCAATCTCTCGGACAGTGTAGACCAAATGTGGAAAATGATCATCTACGTCAAAGTCTGTCATCTACATCATGGATGTCATCTACGTCACGAGAGACATTTTTGACGATATTCGATGATAATCAATCTCAAACTGATATAGAAAAGTACGTATATTATTCTACATGTATCCACATCGATAAGAAAGATTGAAAATATGATTGGTCTGTTTCTTTGCTATTCAGAAGTAAACAAAGAGTATTATTTTTGAAGTTATCGAATCCTGGTCCTATGAATAGAGGATTGTATGTATTGTGTGACATTTTGCAATAGGAATATCATTGGGAAATATATATTAAAATATAACCAGAGAAGACTGTAATAAGTGTATCCAGACAGGGCATCTGAAAATAAAATCAAATTTTATATAGGAAGCAGGGAACTTTTGCATCTTTGTTGTGACGTAGATGACAGAGGATTAATATAAATTCAAAACTGACCGTTTTCCAAGAAATATTTTCGATCAATCGCTTAAAATATCATTATTGTCAAGAAAAAAACCCTCGTAACAAATCATACCCCCGAAAATGCTGAAATGTTGGATTGAAAAATTCGGACTACTGCCACTTGAAACTGGCCCTTACTGTAGAACCACCCAGTTTCGTCTACAAAATGGTTACTTCTTTGAAGACTACGGAGAATCTATGCTCAAACAGAACAGTCGATGATTCTCAGTTGCAGATATACTTTTTCCGTTGTCAAAGTCAAATTGAATGAAGAAGTAATAGAGCAACAATATCCTACAGGGAAAACATTGTTATTCTTTCTCATTTCTGCGCGGCGGAAGGGTAATTAATATCAGGGCTGTTGACTGCTACAGAAATGTGTTGGTTAACCCTATCTGGCCTGGGCTTTTTGGGACCTGTCCAGGCCTGGGGGGGGGCCGAAATGGCCCCCCCTAATTATTTTTTTTACCCCTCGAGATAGGGCGCTGAAACTTATTACACTATACCCTTGGGTCAAGCTCTACCAGAAAATGTAAAAAAATCCAAGATGGCCGCTTTGATGACGTCACAGTGACGCCATTTTGAAAAACGGCATTTTTTGGTCGATTTTTTTGGTCAGATTTTCCGAATTTTTTATTTTTGCAATTTCTCCACAAAAACTGCATGAAAATTAGCAAATATTAATGTGATATGAAATAAAATAGTTTTTGCCCACTTTTCATTGCGGAAAAATAGAAATTTTGAAGAAATATGACAAAAACATCACTTTTCTGGTACACCACGTGGCCGCCATCTTGAATTTACCCATGATCCTCTGCTCGGGGGGTTATGAAAATAGGCTCAAAATGACCCCAATAAGACAAACGATAAAGTCACGGAGTTTCAGCTCTCCATTTTTTTCCATTCCGGAGATAGTGTAGAAAGTTTGGTAGGGGGGGCCATTATGGCCCCCCCCCAGGCCAGGTAGGGTTAAGGCCCCTTAAGGCCAAACCCAACAGGAACGCACATTGATGCTTCAAAAATTGATCGGCATGTTGATTCTTCTTCATCTTTAGCCTGAACTTTTGTTCTCAGCTGAACAAACAAGCATTGTCTTTGAAACTCGTTACCAATCACGGCAGAGAGAACAAGACAGGCTGCGTATCTACTTCTCCGTTGATTTACATTGTGCCCATTGTGAGGTGGCTTAGGGGATACCATCACTGCGGGGTCGAGGTACCCCATTTATTCCCTACCTCGCCCCCCCCCCCCCCTGTAATCAACCTAATTAACCAATTAATAACGGTAAGGAGCCCCTGTGTTAAGAACTAGCTGTCTGGGTGCACCTGGCTTCTGACTGATGCCCGTGATGCCACCTTCAATGTTTGAATCGGGTTGATCGATTTTTCAAGGTTCAGGTCCGTCAACATTTTAGCAACTTGGTGACTACACCGACGGACTGCACGGTGGCCATTCAAGAACTCGCGATGAACAGCAGGGTGGGTCATCAGCAACTGATTCATATGAGGGATGTAGACAGCCCACTATCGGAAATAGATTGGCCTGCTAATTTCGAAGAAATGGGATGTCATGGCATTCATTGATCCTCGCAACTCTGACAAAGCTGCTGGATTATAGCGTTAGTTAGCCAGTTGACGAAATACAACCATCTGGTCCGTCATTCAATATTCAACCGTCGCTCATTGAGAATTTCCATAATCCAAAGACCTAATTCATATAATAACATTATCACCAAATTAGAAGAATCAATCATGGTATACATAAAACTAGGCTAATTTCCTGCAAGACAGAAGCAGTCAACAGTTTTCAATGATGACAGGAAGACATCACGATGTTCATCAAAGATATCAAATCCGTATCGCTTATCAGTATTCTTCATCCATATGATTTACGTTGTGAAGTCGTTATCTAGAGTATGATGTATCTCAGTCACGCTTCGATTGTGACTGTTCACATGAACATTATGAGGATCTTGAAATACATGGATCCATACGGCACCGGTTAAGCGGAATTAGACACAAGTTACGAAACTTATGCCGTAGATCTTGCACACCCCGCTCGTAGGCTAGCCACTGGGGCCGGGAAAAGTCTACCATCATAGTGTCCATGTGCTGTAATCCACAGTTATAGGACCTACCCGTCAAGAGCACAGAGGCCGTGCCACTGCCATACATCCATGATTGCTTCCTGGGTCACTGTACTTCTTTCTCAGAATTGATTTTTACGTCGAAACATCCCATGCGAATCACCATGTCGGCAAACTCGTTTAGTAGCTGCCACTGGGTTTATCTGGTGGATTAAAGTCTAAGAATTAGTGTCCGTTCCATGGGATATTACCTGACCATTTAGGCTCATCAGTGCATTTGATCTATCTCACTATGGCGTTAAAACGTAATTTAGACCCATCAGTGCATTGGAGCTATCCCACTGCAACGTTAAAACGTCATATAGGCCCATCAGTGCATTTGAGCTATCTCACTACGGCGTTAAAACGTCATTTAGGCCCATCAGTGCATTTGAGCTGTCTCACTACGGCGTCAAAACGTTAAGCAAGAGGGCGTTGCTATGTTATATCTATCGACGTCTGACCGTCAACACGGGCTTTACATGTTTTGAGTGCGAACTCAGAATCACCAGACACCATAATATGATGCGACACCAGAATAATATACATGGGTATGAAAACCCCCGAGGCGCCAAAAGCTGATAGGCCTGCTGATGCAGATACTGAGAGCATACCAGCTGATTCTGAGAGTCTATCGACTGACACTGAAAGCCTACTTACTGATACAGAAAGCGGGGGCGTTCATAGTCCAGCTACATCCCAGGGAAGCCTTGGTGAGAAAGAAAAACACACCTTTGGATATCGTATTGTGTTGTACTCATTGATAACCATGATGAGGAATCAGAATCAGAATCAGAATATTTATTGCAAATTAATGCGCCCCATTTGGAGCAAACAATCACAGAGAAATCACATAGATCCAAGATGATCCAAGATGCCAACAGGCGCACACCATGTTCCCTCCAATCAGAAAAAAACAGGCATGGCAATCTATGAACAGTTTAGCCTGCTGCCGCTTGAAATTGAAGGCGACCCCATCCATAGGTCCATCGTGAAGACCAAGCGTCACCTGAAAGAGGATATCATCCACAGAGGCCCAGAACAATGCCGTCAAAATCCGCTGTTGCAGGACGTGTTATCATTACAATATCCAGGACTGCCTGAAAATGCTTAGAGACGGACGCGAGCAAACGGACGATGAAAATGAACAAGATCGAATGGTCATTCAACAAGGACAGTTTCTCAAACGGCGGGTTCTGATTGGATAATAGTATGCCGACGATGCGTCTGATGCAACACACCCAAAGTGTTGTTGATCTCTCCTGGTATAATAAGAAGATGTATTGGGGATCTTCTCTCGAAACTGTCAGAACAGACTGTACTCCAATGCTTGCGCAGAATACGTGACCGGACAAAACCAGGACCCGTTTCACTCTACCCCAAGGGCGCTTCAACAGGACACCACCCACGGCCAATTTGGACCGTTTCATCCACCCAAGTGCATATCAGTCGTATATAGGATGTATGTGATCGTTAAGGCCATACCATTGACCCTGTCAAGATATAAGGTCCATGAGCATAACTAGTACTTCTTTATTCACCCAACCCCCTCCCCCCTACACCTCTCATGTGCACACCCTTTAAAACAAGAGTGAATATGATTTAACGTCGATTTCAACAATACCTCAGTCAAGACAGTTGGGTATATCTTTTCACACCCGGGACCATTCGGTGGGGTTCTATTCCTTTTTATACGCCCGCCAAAAAGGCGGACGTATTATGTGATGTCGGTTTCCGTCCGTCTGTCCGTGTGCCCATCCGTTCGTCTGTCCGTCCCCTGTGTCCGGTCTATATCTGGAACACTTTTCTATTTACAGTTCCAATTTGTAGTGAGTGGATACCCTACGGGGAGACGATGTGTCGCGTACAAAAATGAAGGTCGAGGTCAGAGGTCAAAGGTCACTGGCCTGAAAAACAGGAAATCACTGAAGTGTTCGTGTCCGGTCTATATCTTTGAATGTTTTGTATCCAGAGTTGCAATTTTTTATGAGTGGATACATCAGGTGGAGGCGATGTGTCGCGTACCGAAATTCAGGTCGAGGTCAGAGGTCAAAGGTCACCGTTGCCTAAAATCAGGAAATCATTGATAGTTTTCTATCTACAGTTCTAATTTTTGGTGAGTGGATGCCCTAGGGGGAAACGATGTGTTGCATACCAAATGTAGGTCAAGGTCAAAGGTCAGTGGTACCGAAAAATCGAGGTCAGAGGTCAAAGGTCACTGTTGCCTAAAATCAGGAAATCATTGATCGTTTTCTATCTACAGTTCTAATTTGTTGTGAGTGGATTCAATAGGGGGAAATGAAGTGTTGCATATCAAACATTGGGTCATGGTCGAAGGTCAAAGGTCACTGTCCCCAAAATTAGTAAATTATTAAAAATAACTTTTTTTTGTGTCAGTAGATACATCATGGGGGCACGATGTGTCACCTACCAAAATGTAGGTCAAGGTCAAAGGTCAAGATCACTGTTACCCCAAAATCATGAAATTGTTAAAAATCATGATTATTTGTATCCATTGATATATTAAGGGGAGACGATTTTGTCATGTACCAAAATTTAGATCAAGGTAACTGTGACCCCAGAATCATGAAATTTTTAAAAATTACTTTTTTGTCTCAGTAGATATATTAGGGGGACATGATGTGTCACGTACCAAAAAGTAGGTCAAGGCCGAAGGTCAAGGTCACGGTGACCCCCCAAATTATGAAATTGTTAAAAATCATGATTTTTTGTGTCCATTGATACACTGAGGGAAGACGATGTGTCAAAATTCATGTCAAGGTCACTGTGACCCCAAAATCAGGAAATCATTAAAAATAACTTCTTTTTTGTGGTAGTAGAAACATTTTCATATGCCTGTCGAAGAGGTCATGTAATGCGATATTGCGTTCTGTCCAGTCATTCATTAACATTTGTTGTCCATGCGATATCTCTGGTTTCAAGGTATGGATTAGTACCAAACTTTCGGTATATCTTACACGCATGGCAAAGAGGAGCCATATTCATTTTGAGATCAATTTGTCAAAGGTCAAGGTCACAGTCCCCGAAAACTGTATCAAGTTTAGCTAACTATATGCGTTAGGTTGGAATATTCAGAGTTGTCTCCCCTACATGTATATGGCATTTGTCCTGTGGAGTTGTCTCCTATGTTTGATAGCTACATTCAGTTAAACTGTTAAACTGAAATAAAAACCGTACATTTACTAATTTAACGAGGAGAGGGGTCCTTTAAGAACTTATACCTGTTTCTTAACTAAAGAACAAGGGTTTACTTCATCACTTTCTTCACATTTTTCTTCCTTCATGAACAATTTCCTCACCTGAAAGGAATTCATTTAAAGGGAAACTGCTATTTTCTTGTGTTTGACTATTGTCGATTTCAGTGTCGAATATGTGAGCTCTCGGCTCTTGTTTCGAGGTCACCCAGTTACCTAGAGTTAAGACCATTCTAGTTTATCATTCAATATAAGATGTGAAATATGTTACATTCACAGAAGCACAAAATCGTAGACCTTTCTCTGGATTGCTAGCTACCAATTGAGATCAAGGCCATTAAAAAACCTTGAAATTCGGACCAGTGTAATTCCAGATATATGGGCGTATATTGAAGCCCCTTGGGCTCTTGTTACACCATTTTACTCCCATCCATTTCCCTCCCCGATACCCCGCCCCCTCCTCCATGGTTCACATCGACCCTGTCACACTGGTTCTAACTTGGACTAATCCCTTTCAATGACAACTTTATTTCCCAGAAAATATAGAATTACGGAGAAATATATCGACTTTCTACAAAACAGCACTGGCGGAGGAAAAGCTGTCACTTCAACTTTGATTTAGTGTTCGTCTTATCCTCTCCATACCTTCCTTTTCTTAGCTCTCTCAGCAAGGAAATAAACCATTCAGGTTTCCAGAATGTGTAATCAATGGAATTACAACACATATAAGGGAAGTGGGAAGAGGTGCCGACATACTGACTGCGTCACATGACTTCACAGAATAGTCCTCTGGTTAACCTATTCTAAAGCACATACCAAGAATCTAACGATTAGTGATATGTGTTGTTTCTCAGGTACGCTTTTATTGTATCTGTTCATGTGGCAACTTGGATGATATGACCACACGGCCCCTAGCACCGGCATAAGCGGTATTAGATACAAATCTAGAGAGTTCTGATGGAAATGCTCTGACAACTCGTATACTGGTAATTGGTGAGCTGTTTCGCTGTGACAACTCGTACATTGGAGATTGGTGAGTTGTATCGTCGTCAGATGTAAACGACGGCATTTAGCACAAAAGACTAGTCGGTAAGGCCCGATGTCGACCCAGCATCAACTTCCCACAAATGCCAACATATATCAAAGACCAAAAGGTCTGTACAGGGGGCGGGCCTCGGGGACGAAACGTCCACCAGCAGAATCTCGCCATATACAGGAAAAAATTACAACACATATAAGGGAAGTGGGATGCTTCTGTTCAGAAACTGCATGGTTATAAATATTAATAGCGCACCAGCACAATGGGCGATACACATGCAGCTGCAAATTTAATATGATGGTTCAGTGTGTTTTCAGACTTTTTTGTGGCATGTTTCGCCTCAAACGCATGCAAGAAAATATTTGGCTTATAATAGGCCTAATAATAATCGAACAAACGAACAAAATCACAACAAAGGGTAACTTAACAAGTTTATTTTCTCAACAGACCCCAATGTATACTACTGTACGATCAAGTACTGATATTTGTAGGCAAAACGATAGCTGAAGCAATATGTTTAGTACTAGGAGTATCAAATCTGGAGACAGAATATCTGGAATGTTATAGTGAATATATATAAGCATGCATCTTTATTAATGTGTATATAGTGTTGTGATTCATGACAAAATATATGAGGGTCCATCAATGTGTATATAATTTTGTGATTAATAATGAATATATATAAGCATGCATCTTTATTAATGTGTATATAGTGTTGTGATTCATGACAAAATATATGAGTGCATCTTTACTAATGTGTATATATTTTTGTGATTTATAATGAATATATATAAGCATGCATCTTTATTAATGTGTATATAGTGTTGTGATTCATGACAAAATATATGAGGGTCCATCAATGTGTATATACTTTGTGATTTATAATGAATATATATAAGCATTCATCTTTATTAAAGTGTATAGTGTTGTGATTCGTGACAAAATATATGAGTGTGCTTCTTTACTAATGTGTATATAATTTTGTGATTAATAATGAATATATATAAGCATTCATCTTTATTAATGTGTATAGTGTTGTGATTCATGACAAAATATATGAGTGCATCTTTACTAATGTGTATATAATTTTGTGATTTATAATGAATATATATAAGCATTCATCTTCATTAATGTGTATATATATATAGTGTTGTGATTCATGACAAAACATATGAGTGCATCTTTACTAATGTGTATATAATTTTGTGATTTATAATGAATATATATAAGCATGCTTCTTCATTAATGTGTATAGTGTTGTGATTCATGACAAAATATATGAGTGTGCATCTTTACTAATGTGTATATAATTTTGTGATTTATAATGAATATATATAAGCATTCATCTTCATTAATGTGTATAGTGTTGTGATTCATGACAAAATATTGGAGTGCATCTTTACTAATATGTATATAATTTTGTGATTTATAATGAATATATAAAAGCATTCATCTTTATTAATGTGTATAGTGTTGTGATTCATGACAAAATATTGGAGTGCATCCTTACTAATGTGTATATAATTTTGTGATTAATGAATATATATAAGCATGCATTTTTATTAATGTGTATATAGTGTTGCGACTCATGACAAAACATATGAATGTGCATCCTTACTAATGTGTATATAATTTTGTGATTTATAATGATTGAATATATATAAGCATGCCTCTTTATTAATGTGTATATAGTGTTGTGATTCATGACAAATATACGAGTGTGCATCTATACTAATGTGTATATAATTTTGTGATTTATAATGAATATATATAAGTATGCTTCTTCATTAATGTGTATATAGTATCGTGATTCATGACAAATATAGGAGTGTGCATCTATACTAATGTGTATATATTTTTGTGATTTATAATGAATATGTATAAGCATGCATTTTTATTAATGTGTATATAGTGTTGTGATTCATGACAAAATATATGAGTGTGCATCTTTACTAATTTGTATAAAATTTTGTGATTTATAATGAATATATATAAGCATGCATCTTTATTAATGTGTATATAGTGTTGTGATTCATGACAAAATATATGAGGGTCCATCAATGTGTATATAATTTTGTGATTTATAATGAATATATATAAGCATTCATCTTTATTAATGTGTATATAGTGTTGTGATTCATGACAAACTAGAGGTTCCGCTTTGACCCTTGAGTTGCCGCTCCGGCATGAAGCCTATGCTGGTTGTTTTTTTTTGGGCAAAAACATACGTCTCCCCCAACCTCCCACCTTGCCTTGAATGGGCACATAATTTAAGGGAAAGTGCTATAAAATGAATGTAGCAATAAGTATCTTAAACAAAGCTGCGTATCTAAAAATATTAATTACAAAGAAGCGATTTTCATTGTATATACATGTACAAGTAGATGAACGGTTGGATGGACATCGGACACAGATGAATGCATGCACACATACACTAAAACCTGATCAAATGCGGGGCTATCCCAATGAAGCTTCCATCCAAGTTTGGTGAAATTCCATCCAATAGTTCTCAAGGTATCTTGCAGACAAAGCCTGTATATACATGTACAAGCAGATGGACGGACACCGGACGAATGCAGGCACACACACCAAAACCTAGTCAAATGAGGGGGCTATCCTAATGAAGCTTCCATCGAAGTTTGGTGAAATTCTGTTCAGTAGTTCTCCAGATATCTTGCAGACAAGCCCTGTATATACATGTACAAGTAGACAGACGGACGGACACTGGACATGGATGAATGCACGCACACACACCAAAACCTAATCAAATGAGGGGGCTATCCCACTATAGCTTCTATCCAAGGGGAGTGAGATTCCATCAAGTAGTTCTCAAGATATCTTGCAGACAAGGCCTGTACATACATGTACAATTAGATGGATGGACAGACGGACACCGGACACGGATGAATGCACGCACATACACCAAAACCTAATCAAATGAGGGGGCTATCCCAATGAAGCTTCCATCCAAGTGTGGTGAAATTCTGTCCAGTAGTTCTCCAGAATATCTTGCAGACAAGCCCTGTATAAACATGTACAAGTAGATGGACGGACGGACAGACACCGGACATGGAGAATGCACGCACACACACCAAAACATAATCAAATGAGGGGGGCTATCCCACTGAAGCTTCCATCCAAGTGTGGTGAAATTCCGTTCAGTAGTTCTCAAGATATCTTGCAGACAAGGCCTGTATATACATGTATAAGTAGATGGACGGACGGACGGACACCGGACACGGATGAATGAACCCACATACACCAAAACCTAATCAAATGAGGGGCTATCCCAATGAAGCTTCCATCCAAGTTTGGTGAAATTCCATCCAGTAGTTCTCCAGATATCTTGCAGACAAGCCCTGTATATACATGTACAAGTAGATGGACGGACGGACAGACACCGGACATGGATGAATGCACGCACACACACCAAAATCTAATCAAATGAGGGGGCTAATCCACTAAAGCTTCCATCCAAGTGGGGTGAAATTCCGTCTGGTAGTTCTCAAGATATCTTGCAGACAAGGCCTGTATATACATGTATAAGTAGATGAACGGACGGACGGACACCGGACACGGATGAATGCACGCACATACACCAAAACCTAATCAAATGAGGGGGCTATCCCAATGAAGCTTCCATCCAAGTTTGGTGAAATTCCATCAGGTAGTTCTCAAGATATCTTGCAGACAAGGCAAGGGGACGGACAGACATCCATCCAGACATCCAGACATCCAACCAGACAGACAGACGGACAGACAGACAGACAGCACAAACACTAGATGTCTCCCCCCAACATAGTTGGGGGAGACATAAATATATGAGTGCATCTTTACTAATGTGTATATAATTTTGTGATTTATAATGAATATATATAAGCATTCATCTTTATTAATGTGTATATAGTGTTGTGATTCATGACAAAATATATGAGTGCATCTTTACTAATGTGTATATAATTTTCTGATTTATAATGAATATATATAAGCATTCATCTTTATTAATGTGTATATAGTGTTGTGATTCATGACAAAATATATGAGTGTGCATCTTTACTAATGTGTATATAATTTTGTGATTTATAATGAATATATATAAGCATTCATCTTCATTAATGTGTATAGTGTTGTGATTCATGACAAAATATTGGAGTGCATCTTTACTAATATGTATATAATTTTGTGATTTATAATGAATATATAAAAGCATTCATCTTTATTAATGTGTATAGTGTTGTGATTCATGACAAAATATTGGAGTGCATCCTTACTAATGTGTATATAATTTTGTGATTAATGAATATATATAAGCATGCATTTTTATTAATGTGTATATAGTGTTGCGACTCATGACAAAACATATGAATGTGCATCCTTACTAATGTGTATATAATTTTGTGATTTATAATGATTGAATATATAGAAGCATGCCTCTTTATTAATGTGTATATAGTGTTGTGATTCATGACAAATATACGAGTGTGCATCTATACTAATGTGTATATAATTTTGTGATTTATAATGAATATATATAAGTATGCTTCTTCATTAATGTGTATATGGTGTCGTGATTCATGACAAATATAGGAGTGTGTATCTATACTAATGTGTATGTATAAGCATGCATTTTTATTAATGTGTATATAGTGTTGTGATTCATGACAAAATATATGAGTGTGCATCTTTACTAATTTGTATAAAATTTTGTGATTTATAATGAATATATATAAGCATGCATCTTTATTAATGTGTATATAGTGTTGTGATTCATGACAAAATATATGAGGGTCCATCAATGTGTATATAATTTTGTGATTTATAATGAATATATATAAGCATTCATCTTTATTAATGTGTATATAGTGTTGTGATTCATGACAAAATATATGAGTGCATCTTTACTAATGTGTATATAATTTTCTGATTTATAATGAATATATATAAGCATTCATCTTTATTAATGTGTATATAGTGTTGTGATTCATGACAAAATATACGAGTATGCATCTTTACTAATGTGTATATAATTTTGTGATTAATAAAGAATATATATAAGCATTCATCTTCATTAATGTGTATATAGTGTTGTGATTCATGACAAAATATATCAGTACCGTAAACTGGGGTGACTGAACGGCAGGGTGACTTTTTTTTCGCAGCATTTTTCAAAGACAAACGTTATATGTTACTTGTGAGTATGAAGGTGGTATACAATTCTACCTTGTAGGGTAAAAAGAAATTCTCAAAGTATTCTCTACATCTTGCGGACACTTCGCAAGTGCAATGTGAATATTTGGACATATTTCGGTGGCGGTAAAAATCTGTGTGATCCTCCTAATTCTATGGTGTAAAGCAAGTTGTTCTGCATATGATGTATCAGGTGTGATGTTGCAAACATGATACAGGTGTAATTTATTATCTATCTTTTTTTTGTTTTAAATATGGATGCAAAAAACAACAATGGGGTGACTTTGAACACCCAAATTTAATTTCGAGTGAATCTTGACCACAGCTGTAGGAAGACTCAAAAGACACTTTACTGTTCAATACTGAACAGGACAAGGTGGGTAGCATAGTTTACCAATAGCAGATATCTAACTAGATAGAAGATATAAATGGTACCATATGCAAAGATGCCATGGACACACAAGCGAAAACTTGGTGGTGTGGCATATAAAAATTATACAACAGAAACCCTAGAAAAGGCTGTGAAGGATGTGCTCCAAGGAACACTGACATTAAGAAAGCTTGCCCAGGAATATGGCATACCACTAGTTGGAATGCCGAGTCACAAGGTCAATAAAAAGTATCCCGGAACTCGGGGAGGGGAAGGGGGCGGGGGAAGGGGGCAAGCTCGTAAAGCATCAGTATTGTACAATAACATGTGCAGCTCTCCTTATGTTAATTAGTTCAAGGATCAAGTTCCAAATAAAGGTGTGATATATCTCTACTTACAGATGGCAGCGATATTAATCTCCACCGACAAAAGTTTTACTGTTTTATGTATTTTTCTGTGATTTTTTGCTGAATTAATGAGAAGTTGTGATTAAAAATATTTTTAAAAACCTAAAATGTGTTCAAAGTCACCTCTATTAGGGGATGAATTTGAATTTTCATTTATAATGATGGTAAAAATAAGGGAATAACATAGGTGTTCAAAGTCACACCAAACACGGGGTGACTTTGAACAGATAGTTATTTTAAAAAATATAAATTAACCATTCTATGAAACATTACCAAACAAACATGTCAGAAAGGGTAAACCTCAGGAGGTATTTAGAGAATATAATATCACAAATTCATTAAGATTAAGTTTCAGAAATTAAACAAAAACCGAGAAAAGTGTTCAAAGTCACCCCAGTTTACGGTATGCATCTTTACTAATGTGTATATAGTTTTGTGATTTATAATGAATATATATAAGCACGCATCTTCATTAATGTGTATATAGTATCATGATTCATGTGCATGTGCATCTAAAAAAAACCCCTGGAAGTTACCTTCTCGTAGCCTACGATGGATTTGATTTCCAGGCTATATGTTTAGTGTAGTAAATTATACCCTCCAGAAAATTCAATAAATAGAAAGAAATAAAAGATATGGTATTCCGACTAATGAGGCCAGGGTTCACGAAATGTCGGGACCATTCATGGACATGAAAGCTCAACTGGAAAGTTTCCCATAACCTTCACACAAAATTCAACTCTATGATCACACACAATTCCATGACCAGACACACAATCCCATGACCAGACACACAATGCCATGACCAGATCGACACACAATTCCATGACCAGACACACAATTCCATGACCAGACACACAATTCCATGTCTGGTGACCAGACACACAATTCCATGTCTGGTGACCAGACACACAATTCCATTAATTTCTAGGCCTGAAATTCTACCAGGATTTTCCACTATGGTAAGAACCATTCATAAGTGGACCTAAACCTGGATAAGTGGACCTAAACTGTTTTAATCGTCTGTAATTGGATTGTTGGCAATTGTCCCTGAAACCTGATGACGTAGCCCCCTCCCCCCGCCTCCAATCCATGACAATAAAATCCCACTTCTATCCCTTGATGCAGTTCAGACCCCCAACATCCATGACAATTAAATGGCTTGTGGGGATCTTTATACAATTCAGTTAGTCTGTTACCTCCCATTTGCGTACACTTCGCCATCCATCCAGTCTTACCGCGTTTAGATGACCCAGATGGTTACAGGTTGTGTAACCTCCCTCATGTAACACGGCATCAACTTAATTGCCAGCGCGTGGTCCCAGCACACTCGGAAGAGCAAGCATTAATTTGGTGTATCTGGTTACATACCAGACTTCAGGCCTTGCGGCACATGTACTTTGCGTTGACAATAACAATTTAATTGGTTTCGTGTTACATAAGCGATGTTAGGTTTCCGGATAAATGTTCAAGTGTCATGCAGATGAACGAATACACAATTGATCACGTGATTGAGAGAGAGAGAGAGAGTTTGGGGCCAATAAATATATGAATACTTGTCTCAAAAACAGATAGAAAAAGTTAGGCAATATGTTTGTACATCATGTATATTAATATAATATCCATAAACCATTAACTAGAACTTCTATATCACATCTATGAGAATAAATATAATTTCTTCTAAATCTATTACAAGACAATGCAGAAAAAACATTTGGGTAATCAATGTAAAAACAATTATTATAAAGTATTTGCAAAATATATTCTCTCTTGTTTGTAAATCTGCGTGAGCGGTGCATCACTCTCCTGTTTTGCGCACAGGGGCTTGTTACCGTTGTTAATTGGTTAATTAAGTAGATTATAGGGGGGGGCGGGGGAGGGTCAAGGTAGGGAATAAGTGTTAATTGGTTAATTAGGTTGATTATAGGGGGGGTCGAGGAAAGGAATAAATGGATTCCCTACCTCCACCCCCCATTATCAACCTAATTACCCAATTAACAATGGTAACGAGCCCATGTGGTTTTGCGTGAGTAATATGAGAGTGATCACTCTCCCCAATATCCCTCTCCATTGACTTTCAGGAGAGTGATCAAAAGCTTTCCTGGAGAAGTTAGGGGAGTGATCAAACAGTTGGGAGAGTGGAGCTCGAGTGATCAACCTTCTTAAAACAGAGACTTATCAATCAAAGCTTTGACTGATTAATTTATCACAGATAATTTTTTTGTTCATAAACGTATCAATAAAAACAATTAGGCTATACAATGCAGACCAGCTACATTTGAGCAACTGTCTAAATTATTAATAACCATCCCCCAAAATGATGGCGTAAACAAGTTATAGCCCAATTCGGAAAGGGTTTTATCTCCCTTGTTCCACTAGGGTCATTTTGGTTCAGAGAGCTTCCGGTAAGTACCAAAGGCTCTCACAATTAGTTTCAGTAATTACATATTCTATTTTTCAAGATAATTATCTTTATAATGTACACGTAAACAAGACCTATCTTTCAGGTAGAAAGTGAAAACAGAATAGTTTTTCAAACAGATATTCTGGAAAAGTTTATCAATCTTTATCTTTAAAATTGCGGGTGCCTTTGGTAAAAGTGAAACCGAAGCGACTACTTCCCGGAAACGGTGTTTCATACCTCTAACCTTAAAGAGTGGCTGTTATTCAGGGGTAGATCAGACACTTTCCGGAAAGGGCTATTGGCCTGCGCCATCCCTCTATGGGAATGAAGGAACCTCTCTCGGCCCACCCATAATAATATTTATACATGTACATACCTTGAGCAGCCCTAGC
Organism: Hanleya hanleyi; assembly: GCA_036873755.1. Lineage (NCBI taxonomy): Eukaryota > Metazoa > Mollusca > Polyplacophora > Lepidopleurida > Hanleyidae > Hanleya > Hanleya hanleyi. Next base: position 43,091 of record JAVTVY010019638.1, on the reverse strand, counting down.
TACATGTTGGACATTGTGCAGTTATATGGTTATTCCTCTAAAGTCTGTCGTCTACTTTGGAGCTTGTCAAAAATCAGTAGTTAACTCTGCATAAGTTTTCTTTTCTGCATCGTGCAGAACAAACTGAACTCTACAAAATGACCACCAGTACTCCTTGATATCGATAATATATCACGCTTGAAATAACTTTGTAATTCTCTCCAGGCTACTCCAGTATGGTTGTTTCGTGTACCGGGTCATCATAAATAAAAGGGAGACATCATAAATATATTCATGTTTACTAGCACAAATGTCAACAATGCCCTGTACGGTCATAGAGGTATGTGCGGGTTTATCATTCGGCAATTTCACTGGGCACGAGATATAAGCGACACTCCCAGACCGCCTGTTATTACCTTATACAACATCAATGATCTTTGTGCCAGTGATCATGAATACATTATGACGTCTCCCTATGTAATTGAGACTGGGTACATGAAACAGCCATACTGGAGTTTTATATGGAGATAATTACAGTTATTTCAAGCGTGATATATTGTCGATATCACAAAGAAATGGCAGTCATTTTGCAGAGTTCAGTTTGTTCTACACACTGCAAAAAAAGAAAATTTATGCAGAGTTAACTAATGATTTTTGATAAGCTTCAAAGTAGATGACTAATTAAAATGGACACTTTAATAATTCAATCCCGTATCAAAATTCGATCGCCTTCAATTTCGGGGGCAAAATGCAATCAGCTGTTCTAACGAATTTCGTTGTCCTCTAAAATTATTGAAATATAGAATACATGTAAATGATTGATTATCGGCATGTCAGAGTTTGAACCATTTTGTCAAGTTTCTGTTCTAATAAATTTGATCACCCCCTGTATTGCACTGAATTGGTACAATAAATTGAATTGAATTGAATTGTAATTGAAATATTAGAGGGATTATACCACAGACATACACCTCACCATCAGAGGGCATCTCAACAAAGGCACTAACAAAGGGGTGGGGGGGAATCAGTCTGGTTGGTGGTGGAAAGCCTGAGTACCCGGAGAGAACCACCGCCCGCCGGCAAGTAACTGACAAACTTTCACACATGTACCAGCTGGGCTTGAACATTATGTGTATCAGTCATGTCAGTCAGGAGACCATCTGACAGAAGTTAAACAATTATAACCCCTACAAGTAATTATACTGAAATCTTCACTGTTCACAGAATGATGATATTTTGACCAGTAGTGAAGTGACAGTGGGTAATAACTTATTTCATTTAACAGTCAGCCCTTGATACTATGTTTAACAATTAACATGCATTCAAGTGCTTGTGGTACATTCTCAGTTACAAAGACATATGGGGGTGGAGCTGGAGGATATAAATTGGGTTTAATGTCACACTCAAGGTTATTTCACCCATACGGTGGTAGTCAGTTTTAAAGGTGGAGGAAGCCGGAGTACCCAGAGAGAACCACCGCCCTTCGGCAAGTAACTAGCAAACTTTCACACATGCACCAATGGGGCTTGAACTAGTGCCGGGTTATCTTCCCTTTGGTCAACTTCTTCTGGCATTTTCTTCCACAAACATTTTGTAGTCAAATGGAAACCCAAACTTATAACTTTTCAAGGTTATGGCTCCATTTAGTTAATAACTTGCCCAGGTTATAATTTTTATAACTTCTGTAAGTTGATCCCTGCGTGTATAAGGCTGAATTAGAATATTACAAGGACAATTACACCGAGGGGACAGAAGATCATCAGGGTTTGAATAAGGCTCCGACACAGTCCCAGTATGGTTTCTTCTCTACACTAGTCTGAAAACCCTCCCCACCTTCCTCTGTTATTGGGTCTGAGATAATGGGCCAAACCTACATTCAGTTTTCTGACAAACCATGCATCACTTGCCAGTGTATTCGATGTGCATGCCTCAGATATCAGCGGGAAATTCAAATTCTATATGTATGCACCATGACTGTGAGCATGTTGCAGAAAAAAGTAAATTATGAGGACATGCACAAAAAGCATGTGGTTCAAATAAACAGAGCCTAATTTTTTTTGATAAACTTTACCACATGTAGAGGCTGCGACTATGAGGCTGGCCACTTAGATCAAACCCTGGTATGATGAACTGGCGTTGGGGAGATTTGGGTTCATGTCACTCAAGGTTGTTTTCACTCATATGGTGACAGTTAGTTTGGTTGGTGGAGGAAGCCGGGGTACCCGGAGAGAACCACCGCCCGTCGGCAAGTGACTGACAAACTTTCACACATGCACCAGCTGGGCTCAAACCCGTGTCGGTTCAGCGGTTAGAGGCTAGCGGTCACCCGCAAAGTGCCTTAGACCACACGGCCCCCGAGGGTCCCCGAAGTGAAGTGGATGATTGTGGCTCTGATATTCAGTCCATTGCTGTACAAGCTGTACATGAATTCCTGCTCATCTCACTAGAAATACCCCAAAAGAGTGTTGTGAAAATCTTGGGTGACAGATGTAACTTTCGATACAGATGCCCAATATCTAACACTGGATTTATTTCAGGTGGCACCAGATCCCTGTACAATAAGCCACATCATAATCCCAGAAGTACATATTACTGCATAGTCATGCCAGGCAGGAGACTGAGGGGCAGGTTCACGCACATGTCTTTTTTCAAGAGAGCCAGCAATGCCGTCATTTCAGGAAGGTTACTTGTGCCAAAATCATACTTAAACATTTATTATGCAAATTTCATGAACTGTTGAACCGGCACTCAGAGGAAATACCTTGGCGTTGCTGGCTCTCATGAAAAAACGCATGTGCGTGAACCTGCCCTTCAGTCTGCATGATGAATATGTGGTAATATGCGGTACTTCTGGGATTACGATGTGGTTTATTGTAGGATACCCGCACAAATGTAGGAAAAGGTACCGGACACATATACAAATGTAGGATAAGGTATCACATACCTGCACAAATGTAGGATAAGGTACCAGATATATATATAAATGTAGGATAAGGTACCAGTTATATGTACAAATGTAGAATAAGGTACCAGATACCTGCACAAATGTAGGATAAGGTACCAGTTATATGTACAAATGTAGGATAAGGTACCAGATACCTGTACAAATGTAGGTAAGGTACCAGTTCTATGTACAACTGTAGGATAAGGTACCAGATACCTGTACAAATGTAGGATAAGGTACCAGATACCTGTACAACTGTAGGATAAGGTACCAGATACCTGTACAACTGTAGGATAAGGTACCAGATACCTGTGAGGTACCAGATACCTGTATAACTGTAGGATAAGGTACGAGATACCTGTACAAATGTAGGATAAGGTACCAGATACCTGTACAACTGTAGTATAAGGTACCAGATACCTGTACAAATGTAGTATAAGGTACCAGATACCTGTACAAATGCAGTATAAGGTACCAGATGCCTGTACAAATGCAGTATAAGGTACCAGATACCTGTACAAATGTAGTATAAGGTACCAGATGCCTGTACAAATGCAATATAAGGTACCAGATACCTGTACAAATGTAGGATAAGGTACCAGATACTTGTACAAATGTAGAATAAGGTACCAGATACCTGTACCAATGTAGGACAAGGTACCATATCTATGTACAACAGTAGAATTAGGTACCCAATGCCTGTACAATGTAGGAAAAGGTACCAGACACATACACAAATGTAATTAGGTACCAGATACCTGTATAATTGTAGAAAGTGGTATCCGAGACCTGTACAAATGCAAATGGTACCAGCTCCCCTGTACAAATGTGTGCAGGAAGCTGTATCCTATAATACTTCCCAAATAGGCCAGTTATTTCATCTACACATATAAATGATAGCTGTTCAAATATATCGTTCTATTCTGATATATCCTTCTGATATATCATTCCACTGATAAAGTTTTATCGAGTCTCTTCCCGACGGCACGGACATTTCGCGAGTATAATGAGCATTTTCCCAGCCACGTCGTACCTGCCTTTTGAGGGCCGTGAATGGCATGTGTGTTTTGGGAATTGTTGGGCTGCTGATGAAATAATCATCGTCTTGACTCCGGCCGTATTTGGTATGAATAGGCCGGCTGGAGTAGGACAGAGCGGCTGTGCGTGGTCGGGTCAACATGGTGACTGCAGGGATGGAATTGCTGACGGAATGTGACAGATGATAACTTCGTCTGGGGGCAAACATGTCCTCAGCATCTGCAAGTGGAAGACAAAAAAAAAGAGATTACTGGTGATTAAGTGAAGTTAGGCCAAAAAATATAGTTTTTTGTTTCCTGTCACACTCTCATAAAAAAAGTGTTTTACCACAGTTAATATTTTTCTAACCCAGCTAGAGGAAATACACTTCCTGTGATTGAAGTATTCAATAACACGTTTTTTCTATCATTCAGTTTTACAGCATCACATTACATCACACTCATTAACTTTTGCCTTGGCCAGATAAATGAAAATTAAATTCTCATGGTTCAAAACAAGATATGGTATATCCTCAAATACATCTTGTGTTTTAATGTAACGACAAGAGAAAATATATGTACACAATATGTAAAAGTTCTAGCTCGATTGCGTTATCATTGTTGTCATGACATGAAATTGAAATTTAAAGACACATTTAGACACGAAGGACCCCTTGGACCAATAAGATTTTCCATTGGTAAATGCCACCGCACATCAAGTTTTATGGTGTTTTGGTCCAAGGGGTCCTTCATGTATAAATGTGCATTTAATTGACTCGAGTTGGACCCATTTCTCATGACATAGCACATGCCGTGGATTTCAGTTTCATGTTATAACTACAATCATAACGCAAATGAGCTAGGACTTTCACATATTGTGTAGGCCTACATATATTTTCTCTTGCCGTTACATTAAAACACAATTATTTATAGGACATTTTATTTTTTCGATTTCAGCTGCACCACGTATAGGCCAAAATCCTGCCTTATTGTACCATCTCCTTTGATCAAACTCTATGCTAAATAAAAACAACAAAGAAATTTTGGATTATCTGTACGATTTCAGTCAACTTCCTGTTCTGTTCATTTTGATCACCCCCTGATTTTTGGTGAGAAATTTCACTTCCTGTGATTTATTTATAGGACGAATTACCATACACGCTCACCAGAAACAACGAACCGACTTCATTCTGGCCTTATTGATCAGCAAATATAGGACACAATACCACACAGCGAATGGTCTGAACTTTTCCAATAAATAATGAACTTGAACCTCGCAGTACTCAAATCAATACAAGCATAGCTCCAAGCACATGTAACATGAATAAGGAACTTGATACAAGTTATCGGCACACCAGAATATACTTTAGGTCAGCATAATTTCAAGTGGAATAAATTTTTCCAAGGATAAGTGTTTTCCTTAAGATTGATTCAGCTGTACGGACCAGCTTATTTCCTGTATATGACCAGGTAGGAGTTCACAAAATATTACATCGTAACTCTTGCCTTGGAACATTGTACCAGTACATGTCATACACAGGCTAATTTCCATGTTTAAAATCCCAGTCACTGTGAAATTTACAGGTATGATATATTCTTTAATAATTCACAGTAAACCCTCTAAAAGTTCACAGTAAATTTATATAATAATTCACAGCAAATTCTATGATAATTCAGTCACAGGAACTGAAATTAAATCAAGGTGTAATCAAGTTTATTAGAACAGGACATTGATCAAGCTTTCAGACAAGTGTAAACCCTCAGAGAGAGCCTCTGGGTGTTCACTAAGAAAATGGGGCTCCACCCTTGTGGAGCCCCATCTTTGACTGAGGGTCACGTGTTGAGATGGGAATGTCCAGGGCTTGTCTGAATTGCAAGCCCTTTTCACCTTCCAGCAGCTAAGCTAACAACACGTGAAACTTATAGCTCCAACATTTAACTTCAGGTGAGAGTCCAACTTCCCCAATCTCTGATTATGCATTATACTTTAGGATACAAAGAACCAACCATACTATCTATGAACTACTAAATATCTGATAATTAGTCAGATATCATCATTTGTCTGTTTCATGGAGATAATCTCATCTCTCCATGCTTTGTAGATACTACCCTGTGAGATCGGCTCTTTAAATTATTTCTTTCTGGTTTATTTCTTCACAGTGTAATTCTCTACTGTTTAGAGTTTTTATTTAATCAACTAGTCTAAACAATTCTATTCACAAGAATCATTTGACACTATTACAGTTTGTTAAGAAAGCAAACAATTAGTTGTTTATTTAACAGATGTGTGTAATCTTTAAAATTATTGAATTTAGTCTAAGTGATACATGTCCAGATTTAAAACCGATTGTCAGATTTTAGGAATATTCAAATGAAATCAAACAAAATCATAGTTGCTGGACAGTTTTTGGAAATTAACTTTTCCTGCCTGTATGGTAACATTTTGGCACACAGTTTAAAAATTAGCCTTCCATGTGGCTGACTGGAGGATAGAATTTCAGTCACTGGACCAAGACTTTGCTTGGGACATTTGACAAACCACATGTGTGAACTTTACTGACCTCCGATCCCTTATCTGTTTTACTCCCAGACATCCTCAGACAAGATGTCTGCGCCCATGGATTTGACAGGATGTAAACAAACCAGCTCACAACAACAACACAATGTTGTTAGTTGACTTTAGGCCTTTGGGACTTTGTTTGTTTTATGAAATTGATTTCAGTCTTCAGTTGTAATAGTAATATATTACCAGGCTATATCCCGGTTACATTTTATACCCAGTTTCTGATATTTCAGGGTGATATTTAGCATAGATCTCACAGGACTAGTATGGTGTTATAATTTCACAACAATCCTGCACTGCATACATATGTTGCAATATAGTGTTGTTGGAGTATATTAGTATTTGGTATCACATCTCATTGGTTCATTAACATGTTAACCATTTCTTTGTTTTAACATGTTCAGCACACTGTTCAATAACTTTGGCATTTATATAGTTCATGTTGATACATCATACGATATTATCGCGGTACACATTTGCTCGAGTAATGGATACCCCGTGTTTGTTTATATTTGCATATCATGTGACCACGCCTTTCGTTTAGATATGTTGAGTCCATAACGAAATGTTACTTGTTTGGCTAAATCCTTTATGGATATTCACTTCGGTTATATCTTTTAGGAATATTTCGTGAATTGAATTCATACTTCATAATGCTTGATGCAGTAAGTGGTGTCGAATATATGATTCCTAAAACTGAATGATCCATATGATATAGGCCGGCGCGTTCAGGTTGCGCTTTATAGCGCTGATAACTGGCTTCGCTTTTCGCTGTGCTTATGCACTATCATTGGATATTGTTTTATTAACTGTCAATAATACACAGTTTAATATTTGCATTCTATTATATACATCTTCACCATACCACATATACCCATGCTGCATGCTCATCAGATGTTCATGTTCACATATAGTCATATGGTGATGGGAATATGTCCCTCTTTTATATGCACGGTTGGAGTTGAGATCGGTTGACACACGCCCACATTCATTGTTTATGAGATAACAATTCGCACTGTTGCAACCATACATTTCTGGTTGTCTCTGGGTATATTAGTTCAAACATAACATGGGCACATGTTATTAATACTAATTGCTTTTTGATCCGGGTTTCCGCGGACCTGTGAAAAGTGACGTTATTGGGTATTATTATAAGATTAATACTCCAATTATGTAGGTCACTCCTTTGTTTACCAGTGTGAGGCTAAGTGTCATTCGAGTATCAGCTCCATCCATCTTATATATCTGGTTCACACATTTGTGAGTATGTGTCCGATCAGTTACACAGGTATTGTCTTATTTTGTCACCCCCTGTCTCAGAAGTATATATTGCATTTTCACTTGTCTAGGTGAAATCTAAACTCTGTTCTTTTATACATATTAGCATCACAGCCGGAAGTGATATACTTCACATGTAGTCATTTATTATAAATGCTCTTTTCACCTTCCAGCAGCTAAGCTAACAACACGTGAAACTTATAGCTCCAACATTTAACTTCAGGTCTTGGATGACTAGACGTCCATTTTAAGAAAGAACCATTTATATAAGTGAAAACCCTCAGGTGGTAAACACTTGCCTTTCCGGAGCGAACGTGGAAAAAATTATCAGCTAGCAACAGAACCTTCCTATCAGACCTGACCATTTGTATAATTTATTTACATTCTTGTTCATATTTTATTTGCTTTTGCAAATCTCCGAATAAATGACTTTACCTGTGTTATATATGAAAATCATTCCGGAAGTTGATGTTTGTTGATCTAGTTTGACAAAATATCGAAAATCAAGTGCTACACAAGTGCCCGTTTTTACCGTGAGACAGTTCTGCCCTAATCCCACAGAACAAACAGGTCTTACACAAGAATCATGAAATATTTGTCCAGAATTCCTCCACTTTCATATGCCAATGACAGGCAATCAAACTTTTTCCTATCAGTACAATTGTATCGATACGGTACAGAGAGGGTTGAGGGAGTTACTCAACTCTTGGAATTGGACAAATTGGATCACACATTCACGACATTTATGACATATTGGATATTCACATACATGTATAAGCTAAAGTTTTTACCTTTAAACTCGGACTCTGTACGACCATTATAGATATCTGTTATAGCAATGGGGTCATACCAACTATTCTTCACTTCTGGAACTACAATAGAACATGAGAAAAAGTGAAACTGAAAGTTGACATTTATATTCTACACAGTTACATGTAATTCTAACATGCTCCACGTTATAGCCGTGCACTGAATGATCCAGACATCAAAACATACAGAGATTATCACATGATAATCTTCATTTGTTCATTGTGATCTGTTATATTCACATACCGAACTGGTGACGTCTCATTCTTGTGACGCAGTATCACAAAGCTGAGCGACGATTGGTTCATTCACTGAACAGTGGGTGGAATTCACACAGATGCAGCTCATTAACGGACAGCACGCACGAGCATGGCCTGCAAACCAGTCACGAAATTCTCGCATCAAAACGGGACAAGTTTGCAGAAAATCTGCCATTCCGCTTATGAACTGAGGAAATATTTATCAGTGTGCATGTTAGAATATGGAGTTAATGACCTTCTTAGTGAATATTATCGTGTAATAATTTTTCGATGTTTAGTTTTAGACTGACGGTCTAAAACTAAACATCAACATGAAGCTGCGCTATCGAAACCCCTCGGCTCTGAACCCCAGCTATTATAATGTAAGGGTGTCTCTACCAATTGATTGGCTTGTGGGAAGAAATATTTACCCCTGGTATTGTAAGTGTACTTTCTTTGAAAAAAAAGAAAAGTTTTCCTCCCCTTAAATTAATTTGTTTCTGGAATAAATTGAAAGAGCTGTATCGATGTCTCACCAAAACAACAGTACACATGGCTAGATAAATACTGTACATGTATACTAAATGGCACATGTATGTCATTTTCAAAACAGATTTGCAAGCATTCTTTGCATTGTCTAAGAAAATAAATCAATAAATCAGTCATCCAATCAATAAATAAATGTGATAGTATACTAACATGATATAGAAATAATATGCAAACTTAACATAGGAATTAGTGGATTTTGAAGGGGCATAGTTTCTGACACGACTCATTTTTGATTGGCATCTAGTGTCATTTTCAAAACAGATTTGCAGGCATTCTTCGCATTGTGTAAGAGAATAAATCAGTCATCCAATCAATAAATAAATGTGATAGTGTACAAACATGATATAGAAATTATATGCAAACTTAACATAGGAATTAGTGGATTTTATTAGACAAGGGGCATAACTCTGCAAAATACTTTCTGACACGACTCATTTTCGATAGGCATCTAGTTCAGGTCAAGAGAAACAACTGTATCACGTTAGGATGTTGTATATGGAACGGTTCTGAAATTATCACAATAACAAATCATAAATGGATTTTTATTTGTAAAAAGGGGCATAACTCTGCAAAATATTGTCCGAGATGACTCATTTTCGATAGGCTTCTGATTTACGTGAAGATAAATAGATGTAACAAGTTTGGTTGCCATGCATGAAACGGTTCTGTAGATATCGCGGTAACGGATTTTATTAGGCAAGGGGCATAACTCTGCAAAATACTTTCTGACACGACTCATTTTCGATAGGCATCTAGTTCAGGTCAAGAGAAACAACTGTATCACGTTAGGATGTTGTATATGGAACAGTTCTGAAATTATCACAATAACAAATCATAAATGGATTTTTATTTGTAAAAAGGGGCATAACTCTGCAAAATATTGTCCGAGATGACTCATTTTCGATAGGCTTCTGATTTACGTGAAGATAAATAGATGTAACAAGTTTGGTTGCCATGCATGAAATGGTTCTGTAGATATCGCGGTAACGGACGGACGGACGGACGTACGGATGTACGTACGGACAGCCGTACATGATGACGACAATACCCCTAGGCCAAAGTTGGCCGAGGGGTAAAAAATTATTACATGATAATATTCACTATTCACATAACAGGACGATTTATGTATTCGCTCTGCATGATTTTAATAAAGCGGAACACCAGATATATGAACATTCCTGAAAACATCTTGGTATTTTAAAATGTTATCTTATATCATCTATATTTTTTAATTCAAGTTACATTGTACCTTATAACAACGTTACTGGTAAATATGCCACGTTTGAATAACGTTACAAATAAGATTTTTAATTTTAATTGAATCATTTGCATGGTTTTCAAAACCACTGACATCAATGTTTACGTTAAGTTCCCTAATATTCTTTACCGTAAGTCAATTTGAGAATGACCACTATATCTAAAGTTTTTATCATGCTTTTATTATGCTATTGTATCCGAGATGATTAAATGAAGGTTAAACATCTGGACATATAACTTACTGGTTCTCCTAAACAATGTGTCGTCAGAGAAATCTTCATTCTCCTTAATAGTCCGGTATGAGTTGTACAAGCTACATGTAGGAATACAGAAAAATATGCTGTTAATAACATTGGTAAAATAAATGAAATTGACAAATACATATATTTACAATGTTACCATACATGATTTTCGTCATGAAAAAAAACCCATCTCGTTCTCTCCCACAAACTGTTCATCCAATAAAGTTCAGTATTTCCATTGTTCTTCTGATCGAGCAATGCTGAAACCCAGCTCCAACTGAATTTTCATGATTAAATTAGATTATTATTATCACGTTGATACGGTAATACTAATCCCTCTAATAATTCAATCCCCCTACAGTGCTGGTCGTGAGTAAACTGCAGGCGAGCTGCCGAATACTCTCCTCCAAGTTTCTTCAGGCGAGCAGAGGAGAGCAATATCAAGACATTCGTTAACAGCATAAGTATTTAGTTTACTTATAGAGAGTTAACGATCACTTGCCTTGAAATACTTTTAGGAGAGTGGAGGCGAGAGGAGAGTGATCACTCTCCTCTCACGGCCAGCACTGCCCTATCACAATCATCCCCACTTTTGGAGACCAACTTCAATCAGCTGTTCTAATAAATTTGATAACCCTCTAAAATTATTGACTAATGAAGAAATAATGGATTATCTGCATGATTTTGAACCATTTTGTCAACTTCTTGTTCTAATAGATTTGATCACCCCAGATTTTATGGTGGGAAATTTCACTTCCTGTGATTGAATTATTGGAGGGATTACCGTACTAACTTAAGACTGTACGACTCTCTGTTAACTCAAGATATTAACAGACAGTGTCTGCGTACTGTTTCAGCTGTATCCCCTTCAGTGATTGGTCATGTGACCCCGCCATTTTAAATAAAGGATCACTATTTTTTGGAGCCACCCCAATCTTCAGTCACAACCACGTGACTGGTCTCAGTTGATCGATGAAATAGCGCGGCCTCGTTTTCAATTTCAATATCTGGCAACAAACTGGGAAAATGTAGTTGTTGCTGCATCAGCCAGACATTAGCCCTCCGTAGATACTATAGGTCAGGACCATATCCAGAGTTCATTTGGGGACACCCTTTCTTGCCTTTTTTCGGGCGCATTTGTGTGTATTTGGGCGCTTTTGTATATAAAAAGCATTAAAATTGGCTGTAAAGTTTGGGCGCCCATACCCCTTAACAGGTATCAAAATGGCTCTGGATATGGCCCTGTAGGTATTAAGATACTCACCATCTAGTTGTAGGTTTGAACCGTAGTCTGTTAGCTCTGACAAAGATTCCATGTTTGTCCCAGCATTGGAAATATCTCCTACCTCAGTACAAACCACAGTGGGTCCCAACTACAATGCAACAACACATCCATATAACTTCAGGGTAAATGTTCCACAATACACACAATAACCACAAGAAAATGAAGTGGGAGTTCAATTTTCACTCCATGAAACTATCAATCTGTTAGTGGTAGCCCTCAACAGAAACTTTGGTTGGAACATGACAGGGAGAAGTAATAATTATATGGTCAACTCTGTCAGTCAGGGGACTCACTTGTACAGGTGATAAAAAGAAATCACTTGGCTGGGTTATAAGCATTCACTCTGCCAAGTGATAAAAGAATGACGTCTATTGCCAATGACATTAATCTATATTTTCTGTCCTACAAGAGTTTGACAGTTGATGCCATTTTGATCACCATTTCTAACTACCACTTGTATACAATGGATTTCTTTTTTAAAATTCACTAAGAGAAGATTCTTTTTTTTTCTTCCTTCAAAAACGTGCGCACGATTCACAAAATTAGTGCAGCCAATATCAATAGAAGCAAAATTACTTTGACTATTTACTTGCACAAATAAAATATACACAATATGAGGAAAAGACTTGTAATGCATGATCAAAGAAGTTCAGAGGTGTTACGTGTAAGTTAATGGAATGAGTTTCTTCATATGATATTTATGCTACATGTAACAAGGGAGGGAAATAAAATGTGAAAGTATGTTTTTCAAGAGCAGAGAAACATCATTGAACATAAGAACCAAATTATTTAAAGCAAACATTTAAAATCAAAAGTATATAAACTGAGAATTTTAATGAAATCTATTCAGTAGGTGACATCTGATCACTTGTACAAGTGTGTCTCCTATTTGCAATGAGAAAACAGTATAAATTTGTAGGGATCTACTGTTAATGTTACCCTGTTGTCAGGAGTAGAATCTCTTTGTTGTTATTAATATGGCAACAAGAGTTCCCCCCCTTGATGTGCTATTAAACAGAATAACACATGAAGGGGGACAACTCTACTGCCATTTTGAAAGTAACTTACAAATAGGTGAAATGTAAAGTTTATAGATTCTCCCTTTTATATTTTATAATATAGGTTGAATAATGGTAGAAATATTGGTCTATCGACTTCACTTGGTTTCATTTGAAGACATTGTCAGCTACTAAGAAGCTTTTAAAAGAGATCTGCAAACTGACATTGCTCATCTTCCCTTAATTGGGCTGTCACATCAGACCTGCCACCAGAGGACTGAGCGTTACAAGTATCGACATCCCACCAGATGGCGAAAAAACTAAGCTGGTATTAAACTTCAATGTCAGAGCACAAAGATATAAATATCAAATTATTAAACTGCTCACAGTGATTACAAAATCACTGCATGTTTTCATAGCTGTTGGCCTTGATAGGGCACAAGCGTTTGTTCGTCTGTGATCCGATCACTTCCATAATGCTTCCGTGGATGCGCAGTAGTTTGAATATTTTAAGACCATCAGCGAGCCTGCCGTCTTTGTTAGAGTATCATGAATTAAATTTACAACTCAAATATGCATACAGGTATGTCAAGATAATAACGGTCTTGAGTGGTACAGATACAGGACTTCAACTTGAGTATTAAAAGAGGCTTCCCTCAGTCATGTCCGTGGCCTGGGCCATCTCCAAGCATAAGACATGTTTCAGGATAGCTATCCCGTTAGAGGGTCAAAATTGGTCATTTTTGTTTGATTTCTTCATTCAAATATTCCCTATTTTGTCTAACATTTAGTCAAAAAATGAAATCAAAATTCTAAGTAGAAGTGCTTCAATATTAGGATAAAAATTTAGTTTCTGAGGCACTGAAAAAATTAAATACATTGCCTTTTAGTTTTAGGTGGTCCGATATCCGGCTGGGAAGAGATTAACCTTTCACGCTACTGTCTATTGTAAGTCATTTAAAGCTGTCTGAGTGCCTATTGTATTGTTAATTGCCACTCAAGACACCCGCCGCGAAGTAATTAGCAAAGGTGTTAACATTTCTCACCTGAACAAGTTTATAAAGTTTAAATTGGATTTTAAAGCACATTGATGAATGAACTAGTTATCAAAAATAAATAGGAATTCGAGTAGGTCCCATAAGACATATAAAAAATGTATTTGACAACATAATTCAAGCAAAATATTAGGATTAATTCTTCAGGTGTTCAGCTGGACACATTTTGACCAATTTCTAGTCTTTCATTTTTTTTTCAAAATCCGAGATTTAAACGTTTATTTCTCGAAAAGTATCTATGCTACACTTTTGAAATTTGGCATGCTTATTACTTATAAGGTGATCTAGAAAACTTTATCACACTTTTTTGTGAGTTTGGCTTTGTTTTTTAATTAGTCAACTTTAAAGACAAATGATCGTAAAGTAGTATGTTTTTTTCAATTTATTTTAGTAAAATTGCTGTAAAAAGAAAACCAGGCAAAAATTAAAAAAAATGAGATAAGATGTACTAGTCCAAGTTGTCTCCAATTGCTGTAAAAAGAAAACCAGGCAAAAATTAAAAAAAATGAGATAAGATGTACTAGTCCAAGTTGTCTCCTATCAAGGTACACCATAAAAGTTGAAACAAAATGAACAGTTTTCATGAAATTTAAATTGAAAAATGGACGCTATTGTTTTCGTTTGAATTAATTTGAATTGGAATAATTGCTACACAATAGTGTCGGTTATACAAATCAAATAGGTAGAATCCCTACGATAGACGCTTTCATAGAATATATAGCTTATTATGGTATATATATCTCATATATTTATTGGTACAGAAGACAAATAATTGTTTGCTTGTGCCTGTGTATCACAGTGAGCAGGTTGGAATCACATATGTTTATGTTTATGACAAAAATGTTATTAATACAGATGGAATACATGTGCATACTAATGAAAAGTGGCTAAACTTGAATGTATTAAAATTACAGAATAGTCCACTTACCTATATTATCCAGTTCGAAATTTACACCTGTCTATCAGGTAGGTAAACTTTTGGTCACCTGTCTCGTTACGCTGATAAACAGCTTGTATCACTGGCGTCCCTTCTCTCCTTGTTCCCCCCCGCTGATTCACATCGCATATTTCGCGCCTCTTGGCCATAAGGGGGCGCTCTGCACAGGCCAACCACCATTGACCAATGAATATCCCTCTTACGGAAGAGTCTTGGCAATATGAGTGGTCTCCCTTTTCAAACGTTCACATGTCGTTAACGGCAAAACTAACAATAAACGGACCGCAAAACCGCTCTAATTACTTTAATTTCTGAGTTAAGAGTGAACAGATTTTTGGATAACTTCCTCCATTGTTTAGTAAGGTTCGTCAACTGATTGCAAACATTTGTTCACTGATACCTTCAAATAATTAACAAATAAATCCCTGTAAATGTTGTTAATATCCCACTGATAAGACCACGCTTTATCGTGATGAGTATATAAGGAGATCAAGCTGCCTACAATGGTAATGTAAAAACACCGTTCAATTGTTTCAGATTTTGAATTGAATGTTGACTGTAAGGCATGACGTAATTTCGATCACGTGAGGTAGTTAGCCAATCGTGGTTAGTATGAGGAATCTGGTTATCTCCGAGCTATTACGGCACGGCGATTGGGTAACCAGATAAAGCGCCCCCTTACGGCCAAGAGGCGCGAACTTCGCGATGTGAATCAGCCGGGGAAACAAGGAGAGTAGGGACGTCAGTGATACAAGCTGAATAGTATGAGCGTACTGTCTCGTGTGACAGGTAAATTATTTTGAATATTTCAATCCCTGTATTACAAGTATGGATGCACTTTTTATCAAATAATACTGTTATAGTATAACAGTAATAATACTGTTATTTGATATTGATATGCACAAAATGAATATGGAATGAGGTGGGAGGAGGAATGTCACAAGTATGTGTAGCAACTGGGGATAGAAATCGACCGTTACAATCGAACTTCCATGCCATATTATTCTACTGATATTACCTGGCTGGTCTAACTCCACGCCGACCCAATCTCCTTTCTGCGAGACCAGACAGCCCTTGTATCGGACAGTACCTGTGTAGATGATGTTCCACAGATAGACGTCCACTCGCTGACCAACGTTCACATTGATGAACAACACCATTTCGATAACCAGAATATGAAGATTATTTTATGCTGGACACAAAGGCTATAATGGTCGGACTTGAATCTGAACCTGGAAAGTGAATTGAAATTTACAAATTAGCTGAATGCATCAGTCAAGAGCTAAATGAAATCGTCATCTTTTACGTGAAACAAAAAAATTGTAAAAAAAAAAAAAAAAAATCTTTTAAGTAAAAATCTCAAATCTAATTCACCATCCATTCAGTTTCATTAGTATATTAGTTCATTTGGCAGGATTTTGTATTGTACCGGTACCTCTTTTGTGTGGACCTGTTCGACTTTACCAGTTGTGTTCTCTTACTCAGGTTATCAGCTGCTAGTAATAATATAACATTTAAAGAGCAAGGATTGAGGGATCATGTGTAAGGCAGGTTGGGAGATACTAGTTGCATGGCGTGTTCGCACAACGGACCAGCACCCATCATGGTGTGATGGAATGCCCAAGTACATGCATCCATCAGTCTCTAATTTTTAAAACTCTCACTCTCCATCACTCACCTACCATTTCCCCAGAAGAGTTAATAATCACTCTCCTGGAAAATGGTATGTATCGGGCAGTAATATCAAGAAGAAGATTGAATCACTCGCACAATACAGTGATTAAAACTTAATCACTGATCACTCTCGCCATAAAAAATCTATGAGAGTGATTGAACAGCTCTCGCAAATTTGACAAACATGACAGACTACATCCATCCGTCCATTTGCAGTGTTTGATGAGATTTGCTAGAATTTCTCAAAAGACAGATTTTCGACGTTTTGCAATATCTACAATTTGTTACAGGGTGTGTGGCCAATTAATTTACAACAACAACAACATCATTGATTGGCATGCCAGTTTCCAAAACTAACTTTGCTGCTGTTTGAAACTGTTCGTGTTTTTGCAAATAAATATGCCGCTGTGAAGAGGTCAACGTACGAATATTCTCACGATAAATAACACAGTTACCGGGATAATCTACGGCCGTCCATGCTCTATTGATTTGAGAAAAAAAATCCAAGTACCCTTCAACTACAGTCTGAAAGTATCTACCGTTTTGTCAGCATGGAATATTGCACACGTGTGGGCCTGTAGGAGATTCTATATTTAGTCCCATGGGCGAAATTTAACGGGGTCAAATTTTGGTGTGGCTCGTACCTTGTCCGCTAGTTCGAGGAGACAGAAAAAGAAGACATGGCTGTCACGTTGCTGGCTCTCGGTTCATTTCGTTCTGTGCCGCATTTCGAGTGCAAGTAAGTGTTTGTAACTAATAATATTGATGGCATTCTGAACCGATAGGACCATTTGTTACGATAGTGGGGATTTGGGGCGAGTGAATGTAATTTTCTGGTCTGTTTCCGACGGTGTTTACCTATCTGAATTACACACGGCATATCCCGCGGCATAGCGTTGATAGAAGGGAGACGCTATGAATCTTAGCTACTTTACCCGGGGAAAAACCCTCTTGGCAGCTTTCCTCGATTTGTGCTATACGAATGACGTATTCAAGCAATAAAGGCCGGTCTTCCCCAGTTCTATTATTATACAGAACATGCGCTCGTCAGGAACAGGGTTTTCATGTACGGCTGAGTGTCACATTTCTGTTCATATTTGCCATTGCTATGTTACTTTACCACTATATACACACATCCATGAATTAAATTTCGTACGCATTGATGACAAAAATATTTAGGCCAATGTGTTTCGGGTGATACGTTGTACTGCAAGCGGTGTGAAGGAAACAGAACAGCGTTGGGATTTTCTACTTACAAAATATCAAAGGAATAGTAAACTCTGCGTAAACTCGTGCTCGACATGACAGAATTATGCCATCAGATTCCAAAAACACGGGTAGAAAAAATTAACAAAATTCTACAGCTGAGTAAACACCGATTTATCGATCACACTTTAACACTTTGTGATCTGCGACATGTTGGAATGACTGTGACGTTTGTGGGCCATTCGGAACTCCCGAGCGGAAATCTACGAAGGGGACTGATTCTACGCTCGGGGGACGACAACATGAATTTCCTATGAATCTCCAGATGTGACGCGCCGGAACGGTTTAATACGCATGGCTCCGAAGCCCAATCACTCTCGCGGAAGCCTTAACCCCCGACCAGCAAATATTTCCCTGCGAGTCTCTGATTTACGTCAGATATTCTAAAAACTGTTTATTCTTTTCATTCGAAGCACGTTTCAATAGAAAACCATCAGTTTAAATGGTACACACGCCACGTTTTGGCAAGATATAATTCCCGTGACGTCACTGACAGTTCCCTGACAGACCGAAACACACGTGACCACGCTCTAGTCCAATATGGCGTCAATGGCCTTCGAGGGACATCTCAAACTCAAACCGGAGATCCCCGAGAAGTTGCGAATGGTTTGTGGGCCATACTATTTTTATGTAGATGGCGCTGCGAGAAATATGCCTTTGTCATCCGGGCTCTATCCCATAAGGTAAAGCATTAAACAACAACAACGGCAACATTGGCAGCGTTTCTTCTACTGCTATCGGGTGATGTGGCCTAATATTCTTGCCTCAGAAAGAGAGCTTGTGAAATCATATGCAAAATGCCACATGTCAACCTGTATATCAATTCGACATTCATATATCACGATCCTCATAATCGTCTCGGAGCGTAAAGAAAGGTCCACCAATCTGTCAAAAGCCATCGACAGAATAATTTACAATTGGTCTCCATGTTATTAGCTACTCTGGCTTGGGCCCAACTACGTCACAGGAATAATGTCAGGTGATATTTAAAGGATTTTCATTGGCTAACGGCTCTCGGGCTTGTTAAAATGGCGACTTCCACGGATTATTGATCTGGGCAATAGTTCTGATGTTCAAAATGATCTCATTCATTCGGAATTACTAGAAAAGCTGATTTGTTTTGTTTTTCGAATACTCATGATATAGTTCTTTCGATATACGTATGCATCATCTTAGGGTTTTCTATTCCTTTAATTGTAGAATATTTTTTTTATTATTTTACTCCAGAAATATTTCTCCAGGAGTCATTCAGCTATGGATAAAAAAAAAAACAAGAAAACAAAAATAATAATAAATTGACAAAATTGTGATTCGAACTCAAAATTGACAGAATTGTTCATTCACAACCAAACGCTCTAACCACACGGCCAAGAAGCTATGCAACACCAAACACTGTTACAATGCCAATATAACGCCGTCTTTCATGTGAACAGTCAGAGAAAACAAAACTAATTTTAAATTTCATGAAAATATGACGCCTTCAACCAAAATGATATTTCAATATATGTCTGTGGTATATTTGATAAAATTGAGAACATGGAATTAGATTTTGGTTGGAGGTGTCATATTTTGTTTATAAAGGGAATTCCCTGTGAAAATGTATCCAGAAAATATAAAAACGACCAAGCGCCCATTTTCCAACGTTCATCGACGCCGTTTTACGTCACCATTGGCTGTGAGAATTTTTAGTGTAAAATTTCAGTATTTTATATGTATGAAACATAACTTTTCATGCTGACATGGAGAAATATTTTTTTCGCTTTACTAACGTGACAGCAAGAGGGTTTTTTCCCGGGTAAAGCTGACACGTCCTTTATCCGGACATTTTGTCGTCGAAATATTAAACACGCTGCAACTTTGGATCCTGTTGCACAAGTGACGATTTTCGAGATATTCAGTCGCACACGCTCACGTTTCATGCGCTAGTGTGCGCCGGGCTATAGATTCCGAAGTTTTTGAACGAAAAATACCCATCGAGTTAAGAGTGGATTTACAGATGAACAACAACAATGAACGATGATAGAACATAACGTACCTGTGGATATCCTTTGTGGGTTACTGGTATGGAAATTTGGAATAGAAACACAACGCAGCTGTTTTCTTAAACGGACACAAAACATAACGACTTCTTCTTTTCAGACTGTGGGCTTTTTCCCGCGAGTTGCTTTGTTGACGTCGCCGGGGGCTCACACATGCAGGCTCGCATCCACACTCACAGCCCGAAGCGAGCCTCGTGAACATTGGGCGTGGCAGACAGAGGGTACTGACGTAGTTTTTGATCCGTGATGTCAATTTGTTGAAATTGCGTGATTGGGACAGCGTATAAAATCCCCTGTTTTAGACCATGCAGACATCTGTTCATGCATGTGCAGATCCCGAGAGAGACCGAGAGCAAACTGGTGAGTATAGACGTGGCAATTATAGTTCTCTCCCCGCTCCCAACAACAACAACCGCTATCTACAATTGTGAGCGTCTTCACGACGTCTGCTGATTGTCCTTTACGTTTAAAGCTTATAAGTTTTGCCCCCCGCCGCAACGCGGCCGTGGACTTGAAAATGGTTCTTTCTTCTTTGTGTCCGTGGATGAATGTATGACCGTGGATGTCTGTTTTGAATTTTCTGCAAGTGATAATTTTCAAACGCTTTGTAGGATTCTTCCGAAATTCAGCATACGCATTCCCATCTTCACAAGTCCAGGTAAAT
This sequence comes from Hanleya hanleyi, assembly GCA_036873755.1. Lineage (NCBI taxonomy): Eukaryota > Metazoa > Mollusca > Polyplacophora > Lepidopleurida > Hanleyidae > Hanleya > Hanleya hanleyi. The sequence goes on along the minus strand of JAVTVY010019638.1, from coordinate 22,299 downwards.
CTAGTTCCAACTGGAACCTAATGCTACATATGACTGTCATTAGGTTCCACGTACTTCCATGCCACAATTGTAAGCCAAAGCCTGAACCGTATAAACGATGATTTACATGTAGTTGCTCCTTTATCACGCAATGAAGAAATGTACATGTACCATGAAAGTTAAATAAAACATTGATGGGCCGTGAAATCTGTATGGGAAGTTGCCCTTAAACTACAATTTCAATCAATATGTTATTTTATTCTCGCGAAACTTACCAAGTTGTCTCTATTTGTTGTTTTGGTTGTGTGACGTGTCACGTTCTCCCACATGCTGATTGATACAAATGTGCATTCATGCTTTAACAGTTGCCTCACCTTACCCCACTTCTGTGTATTAAATGGACAACACGAGAGGTTTTTCCATAATGGGGGAAAAATGTGGGTGCAAGTCCCAGGCTGAGTTTACTGAAAATGTACAGTTAACGCCGAAATTACACAAACTGGCAGCCCATAAGTATAAGCCCAAATAAAAATTTGGTTTGTATGTACATGCTGTGCATTGAGGTCCACCATACCCGATGAAAAATTAAAAATCCATATTTTGGCATATCCGATCACGTGGGCTTGCGGGCTCATAGTGAAAGCGAGACGCCATGTTGAACATGTATCACATCTTATATTGAATGATAAACTAAAATGAGCTTAACTCTTGGTAACTAGTTGACCTTGAAGCAAGCTCAAAGTTTGGTACCAATCCATACCTTGAAACTAGAGATATCGCATGGGCAACACATGTTAATGGATGAATGGACAGAACGCAACATCGCATTACACGACCTCGTCTTTGACAGGCATATATGAAAATGTGACTTTTTTAATGATTTCTTGATTTTGGGGTCACAGTGATCTTGGCCCACATTTTGGTACATGACACATCGCCTTCCTTCAATGTATCAATGGACACCATGATTTTGGGGGTCAGTGACCTTGACCTACATTTTGGCACGTGACACATCATGTCCCTCTTATGTAACTACGGACACAAAAAAGTAATTTTCAAAGATTTCTTGATTCTGGAGTCACAGTGACCTTGACCTAAATTTTGGTACATGACAAACCGTCTCCCAATAATTTCTCAATTGACACAAAATGATTTTTAACAATTTCACCATTTTGGGGTCACAGTGACCCTTGACCTACATTTGGTATGTGACCTATCGTGTCCCCATAATGTATCAACTGACACAAAAGATTATCTCTAATAATTTCCTGATTTTGGGGTCAGTGACCTTTCGCCTTAACCTAATTTTTGGTATGCGACACTTCATTTCCCCCTATTGAATCCACTCGCAAAAAATTAGTAATTTTTAAAGATTTCCTGATTTTTAGGTCACACTGACCTTTGACGTTGATTCTAGGGTCACAGTGACCTCGACTATTGACCTGGATCTAAATTTTGGTACATGACAAAACGGCTCTCCGTAATTTCTCAATGGACTAAAAAAATCATGAATTTTAACAATTTCACGATTTTGGGGTCACACTGACCTTGACCTTTGACATTGACCTACATTTTGGTAGAGGACACATCGTGCCCCTTTTAAGGGCATAAGCTACCACTGTTCCAGGGGCCGATATAAAATCTCAAAATATTTACCATTTTGAAAATTCACATAAACATTTTTTAGTGTCAATAGATACATTAATGGTTAATGTATCTACTGACACAAAAAATGTTATTTTCAATAATTTCCTGATTTTGGGGTCACCATGACCTTTGACCTTCGACCTTGACCTATTTTTAGTCCACCATCACCTGTTCAAATCACTTTTCGTCCGTCGTCCATCCGTCAGTCCGTCCGTAAACAATTCTTGTTATCGCGATTTCTGGAAACAAAATTACAAATCAATCGCTTATTCCTAGTAACAATGGACAAAAAGATCCTCTTGTCATTAGCTTACAATTATCGGACAATGGTGGGCGCCAAGATCTTTCAGGATCTCTCGTTTGTACGCGACACTTCATTTCCCCCTATTTTTAATGATTTCCTGATTATTTCTTGTCACGCTGACCTTGGACCTCTGACCTCGGCCTACATTTGGTATGCAAGACATCCTTCCCCCTAGGGCATCCACTCACCGAAAATTAGAACTGTAGATAGAAAACTGTCAATGATCAATGATTTCCTGATTTTAGGCAACAGTGACCTTTGACCTCTGACCTCGACCTCAATTTTGGTACGCGACACATCATCTCCACCTAATGTATTCGCTCATAAAAAATTGCAACTGTGGACAGAAAACGTTCACAGATATAGACTGGGCACGATCACTTCAGTGATTTCCTGTTTTTTAGGCCAGTGACCTTTGACCTCTGACAGCGACCTTCATTTTGGTACGCGACACATCATCTCCCCATAGGGTATCCACTCACCAAAAATCAGAACTGTAATAGAAAACTGTCCCAGATATAGACCGGACACGAGGAAACCGCCATCACATAATACATCCACCTTTTGGGCAACAAAATCATCGTTTATACGGTTCGGGCTTTGTTTTACAATTGTGGCATGGAAGTATGTGGAACCTAATGACAGGCATGTACCATCGCAGAGGGTTTACCTGGTCATTTTTGGTTTTTGGTTCTCCAGTCGATACCTCTTTTATGCATTCTCGTACATTTTATTCCCCATGCTTGTTTTGAATTAGCATGTCGTTTGACTTCCGATGTCGATTTCATCCCTACCTCACAGCGGATTGGCATGATCAGCTAGCTTAGCGCGTTCACGGATTGATTTGGTTTGGTTGAAACCCCTTTGACCTATTTATATCCAGAACTAGTACAGGTTAGGCATCTTCATTTTATCCAGCCAATTTCTACGTCCCCAATTCGAACTTCCCTTGATATATCTGGACCCCTTCAATTTTCAAATAACTTATAAATAGACACGAGACGTCACTGACCTCGAAAACATTTGAAATTCGAAATGGGTCGCACAAGAGCGTTATTGATTGGCTGACTTAATTTGTGGGCACCATATCAGGAGGAAGGACGCCGCTAATAGAGGATGATGTCACTCGATGTGACTTCACTCGCAATCGATGTGTACGTTCTGATTGGTTCTTCTGTCGTTAGCTGGTGAAATTTACACCTCGGATTTTGAACGCTGAAGGGGTCAGATAAATCAAGGCAGGTTCGAAGTGGGAACGTAGAAATTGACTGGATAAAATGAAGATGAGGTTAGATTGAATAGGGTACCTATGGGGTACTATGACTGAGTTGGGGTACAGTACCAGTACCTCATTTGAGATAGTGCTATATCCCAATTGAGGTATAATGCCATATCAACTTTAGTTTTCACATATTTATGCATCAATTCACATATCTTTTCAAACCCTGAGGGCATGGATCAGTTGATCACATATATGCCTTACTATAACATGTATAATCTTGGTCATTTATCAGCAAATTATTATCATTAAACAGGCTACACATTTTAATTGCGTCGTCTAATTGTATTGAATATTGATATTGATATTTCACATATAAATTCAGACTATATATTGGGGCATTCTTCTATTTACTGGCCTCGTGCATATTAGGGATATACCCATGTACAGGTAACTGTAGCAGGGCTTCGTCTTTAGCGTGAGTGATAGCTCACCTGCACGCAAACACTCATGTAAATTCATGTCACGATAGTGATTTTTAGCTCGCGTAAACTGTCATATTTTATATTGTATTATATTGCAACCACTCGCCTGACTTTCAAATACCCTTTCCTAAATATTTTAACGTGGGCTATTTTTAGCTCGCGTACTTAATTCTAAACACGAAGCCCTGCTGTAAATGCGACTAAATGCTCACTAAATGAATTTTTATGGCAAAAGAATGACATGCACTGCTAGCATGTGCATGCCTAGAAACAGTCATCTGCCCATTATTTCTGACACTGCCATGCTAGGAGAATGTGTGATGTGTCTGACATTTGAACTCGATTTGGTGACAAAATCTGAAATTTGTTTTTGGCTTCGGATATGCTCATCGGATTCTTAAGTTTAGTATGCATGTACCATGCCAGGAGATTCCGTTTCACTCACTTGCACCTGGTGGCAAAATGATCCTAAATTTGTTTCTAGGTATTAAATACCATCACATAAGATGTCGCTTGAGATTGCGTTTCGCCCACTTGCGCCTATAGGTGGCGCCACCTGGTGTTAAATCAAAATTTGTTTTCAGCCATTAACTTGAACTGTTCATCGGAATCTCGTCAAATTTAGCATGCATGTATCATGCCAGGAGATGTTGCATGGGATTGCCTTTCGTTCACTTGTACTTAAAGGTGGTGCCACCTGGTGGCGAAATACCAAATTTGTTTCCGGGTAATAACTTGAGAACCGCTCATCAGATTCTTCTTAAATTTGGTATGAATATACCATGACATTATAGATGTCACTTGGGATTGAGTTTCACCCACTTGCACCTACAGGTAGCACCACTTCGTGCCAAAATCTCAATTTGATTTCACGCATCGGATTCTTCTCCAATTTGGTATGCAAATACCATGCCATTATATGTCCTTTGGGATCATTTCGGGGTCACTTTTGGGGTATCAAAACCGAGGGATCTTTATGCATTGCATTTTGTTCCCATTTTCCATCTATTTAAATATGCCAAAAATGAAGATTTGATGGTCAAATTCAAAATGGCGGCCATATAGGGTCATCAGAAAATCACACTTTTGGTCATTGCCCGTATAGTTCCAACGAATTATTCTTAGCTTGTTATGCAAATTAATCAAGAACATCTTATGCCCATTTATAATCTATTTTCATATGCCCCCCAAAAAAAAAAATTCTAAATATCGGCCATATGGTGTCGTATGAAAATCACGCTTTCGGTTGTTGCTCGTGTAGGCTAGTTCAAGGCATTATTCTCAGTTTTTTAGGTCCCTGGCCAGCCGTCTTGTGAGCATCCTCACGATGTCTACCGATTGTCCTTTCAGGTTTCTCACCTAGACGTCCGAATTGCTACAGTAAAGAATCCTCATCATTACGGAAGGAGTGATAAGAAATCGACCAATCAACGTTGAGATGTGTTGTGGGAGTCTCGATATTGCATTCATAACGTGGCTATCCATCGTCAAGTGTGAAAAGAAAAAATCGACCAATCAACGACGAGATGTGTTGTGGAAGTCTCGATATTGCATTCATGATGTGGCTATCCATCGTCAAGTGTGAAAAGAAAACCAATGAAATCGTTCATCAAACATCAGAGGCCTGCATATTCGTTGTGTGAATTGCTGAGAAGATTCGCATCGTCTGGAATGAAGTACTTCATCGAAATCGCGCCCACGGTTTGGCCAATTCCCGGTCCCGTCTCGGTCCCGTTCCCGTTCTCTCATGCGCCGTTTTGCCAATTCCCGTTCGCCAATTCCCGTTCGCGTCCCCATCCCGTTCCCGCTTTTGACTCGTTACATTTCATAGATCCATCTCATATTCACTCTCATATTCAATATATTTTTTTATTACATCTACGTTTCGCCGAAATCCTGCCTTCCGCCGTTTTGCCAATTCCCTGAAATCCCGCCTTCCGCCGTTTCGCCAATTCCCGTTCACGCCCCGTCCCCTTCCGCCGTTTCGCCAATTCCCGTTCACGTCCCCGTCCCCTTCCCCTTCCCGCCGTTTCGCCAAGTCCCGTCACCGACAAATCAATCTCATATTCACACTCGCATTCAACACATTTTTTTTATTACGTGTACGTTTCACCGAAATCCTGCCTTCCGCCGTTTCGCCAATTCCCGTTCGCCAATTCCCGTTCACGTCCCCTTCCCCTTTTGCCAATTCCCGTTCACGTCCCTTCCCCTTTTGCCAATTCCCGTTCACGTCCCCTTCCCCTTTCGCCAATTCCTGTTTCGCCAATTCCCGTTCGCCAATTTCAGTTCACGCTCCCGTCCCCTTCCGCCGTTTCGCCAATTCCCGTTTGCCAATTCCCGTTCACGTCCCCGTCCCCTTCCCCTTCCCGCCGTTTCGCCAATTCCCGTCGCCGATAAATCAATCTCATATTCACACTCGCATTCAACATATTTTTTTATTACGTGTACGTTTCGCCGAAATCCCGCCTTCCGCCGTTCCGCCAATTCCCGTCGCCAATCTCATATTTACACTCGCATTCAACATATTTTTTTATTACGTGTACGTTTCGCCGAAATCCCACCTTCCGCCGTTTCGCCAATTCCCGTCGCCGACAAATCAATCTCATATTCACACTCGCATTCAACATATTTTTTTATTACGTGTACGTTTCGCCGAAATCCTGCCTTCCGCCGTTTCGCCAATTCCCGTCGCCGACAAATCAATCTCATATTCACACTGCATTCCACATATTTTTTTATTACGTGTACGTTTCGCCGAAATCCGCCTTCCGCCGTTCCGCCAATTCCCGTCGCCGATCTCATATTTACACTCGCATTCAACATATTTTTTTATTACGTCTACGTTTCGCCGAAATCCCGCCTTCCGCCGTTTCCCAATTATCGTCGCCGACCTCATATTCACACTCGCATATTTTTTTATTACGTGTACGTTTCGCCGAAATCCCGCCTTCCGCCGTTTCGCCAATTCCCGTCGCCAATCTCCTATTCACACTCAACATATTTTTTTATTACGTGTACGTTTCGCCGAAATCCCGCCTTCCGCTGTTTCCCAATTTCCGTCGCCGACCTCATATTCACACTCGCATTCATCATATTTTTTTATTACGTGAACGTTTCGCCGAAATCCCGCCTTCCGCCGTTCCCCAATTTTCGTCGTCGATCTCATATTCACACTCGCATTCAACATATTTTTTTATTACGTGAACGTTTCGCCGAAATCCCGCCTTCCGCCGTTCCGCCAATTGCCGTCGCCGATCTCATATTTACACTCGCATTCAACATATTTTTTTATTACGTGTACGTTTCGCCGAAATCCCGCCTTCCGCCGTTTCGCCAATTCCCGTCGCCGATCTGATATTCACACTCGCATTCAACATATTTTTTTATTACGTGTACATTTCGCCGAAATCCCGCCTTCCGCCGTTTCCCAATTCCCGTCGCCGACCTCATATTCACATTCGCATTCAACATATTTTTTTATTACGTGTACTTTTCGCCGAAATCCCGTTTTGCCAATTCTTGTCGCCGATCTCGTATTCACACTCGCATTCAACATATTTTTTTATTACGTGTATGTCTCGCCGAAATCTCGCCTTTCGCCAATTCCCGTCGCCGATAAATCAATCTCATATTCACACTCGCATTCAAAATATTTTTTTTATTACGTGTACGTTTCGCCGAAATTCCGCCTTCCGCCGTTTCGCCAATTCTTGTCGCCGATCTCTTATTCACACTCGCATTCAACATATTTTTTATTACGTGTATGGCTCGCCGAAATCTCGCCTTTCTCCAATTCCCGTCGCCGATAAATCAATCTCATATTCACACTCGCATTCAACATATTTTTTTTATTACCTGTACGTTTCGCCGAAATCCCGCCTTCCACCGTTTCGCCAATTCCCGTCTCTGCACTCGCATTCAACATATTTTTTTATTACGTGTACGTTTCGCCGAAATCCCGCCTTCCGCCGTTTCGCCAATTCCCGTCGCCAATAAATCAATCTCATATTCACACTCGCATTCAACATATTTTTTTATTACGTGTACGTTTCGCCGAAATCCCGCCTTCCGCCGTTTCGCCAATTTCGCCCGCCTTCCTACCGTTTCGCGGTAGCGTAGACCCCGGGCATTCGACTTTTCACTTGTTATATTTCATAGATCCATCCCATATTCAACATATTTTTTTTATCACGTGTACGTTTCGCTGAAATCTCGCCTTCCCCCATTTCGCCCGCCTACCTACCGTTTCGCGGTAGCGTAAACCCCGGGCATTTGACTTTTGACTTGTTACATTTCATAGATCCATCTCGTATTCACATATTGCTAATCTAAAATACGTAAACAAAATGATAAAGAACTGACAATTTTGAAATTCAACATTTTGTTATTACGTATACATTTCGCTGAAATCACGCCTTCCCCCGTTTAAAAAAGAATTTAAATGGGTAAACTGTACATAAAAACAACATGCGTAACAGTCGGGCATATTGGGGTGAGTAAAGTGTGCATAAAAAAACTAAGCCGCATTGCTAATCCAAAATATTTTAAAAAAAATTAAAATGGGTGTACATAAAAACATGCGTAACAGTTGGGCATATTGTGTGGGGGAAGTGTACATAAAAAAAACTACATGCATAACGGTCGGGCGAACCTATCCGGCATTGGGGTGGGTGAAGTGTGCATTAAAATATATAGAAAATAAGGATATGGTACATGTAGATATATAAGTATAAAACTGGATGTTGTCATAACCGGATTCGCTCTTTTAGAGTTTGTCAAATGACGAAATTAACATGCTATTAGATACAATTTATACAGTGCAGCATGTTTACAGTTATTGTTGCATGGTTACATAAAGTCATATATATCTTCCGTAACCATGCGAGTTGCTGTCTTAAATATCCAGTTCTGTTGCTCATCTTCTCCGAAATATGCAGGCGAGCCGCTACAGTAAAACTGGTTGTATGTGGTTATAAAATAAGAACACTACACATGGGTATTGTCATAACCCGTTTTGCTCTTTTAGAGCTTGTCAAATGTCCGCAAAACTGTCGTTGTATGTGGGTAGAACTGCATATTATATCGTCATAACTGGATTTGTTCTGAAATTCCGCCTTCCGCCGTTTCCTGTCGCCGATAAATTGCAGTAGCGTAAACCCCGGACATTTGACTTTTGACTTGTTACATTTCATAGATCCATCCCATATTCACACGCATGTTCAACATATTTTTTTATTACATGTACGTTTCGCTGAAATCCCGCCTTTCGCCAATTCCCGTCGCCGATAAATTGCGGTAACATAAACCACGGGCATTTGAATTTTGACTTGTTACATTTCATAGATCCATCTCGTATTCACAAATTGCTAATCTAAAATACGTAACCAAAAAAAAGAACTAACAATTTTGGAATTCAACATTTTTTTTGTTACGTGTACATTTCGCTAAACTCGCGCCTTCCGCCGTTTAAAATTAAAAAAAAATTAAAATGGGTAAACTGTACATAAAAACAACATGCGTAACAGTCGGGCATATTGGGGTGAGTAAAGTATGCATAAAAAAAACTAAGCCGCATTGCTAATCCAAAATATTAAAAAAAAATTAAAATGGTTAAAGTGTCCATAAAAACATGCGTAACCGTTGGGCATATTGTGTGGGTGAAGTGTACATAAAAAAGCTTCATGCGTAGCGGTCAGACAGGCCTATCCAGCATTGGGGTGGGTGAAGTGTGCATAAAAAACTATATACATAACGGTCAGGTGGACCTATCCGGGATTGGGGTGGGTGGAGTGTGCATTAAAATATATAGAAAATAAAGACACTGACAATTTTGAAATTCAACAGATTTTTTTATTACGTGTACATTTCGCTGAAATCATGCCTTCCGCCGTTTCAAATTGAAATGGGTAAACTACATAAAAACAACATGCGTAACAGTCGGGTATATTGGGGTGAGTAAAGTGTGCATAAAAAAAGCTAAGCCGCATTGCTAATCCAAAATATAAAAAAAAATGAAAATGGGTAAATTGTAAATAAAAACATGCGTAACTGTTGGGCATATTGTGTCGGTGAAGTGTACATAAAAAAAGCTTCGTGCATAGCTGTCAGGCAGGCCTATCCGGCATTGGGGTGGGTGAAGTGTGCATAAATAAACTACATACATAATTTGAAATTCAACAGATTTTTTCATTACGTGTACATTTCGCTGAAATCACGCCTTCCACCGTTTCAAATTAAAATGGGTAAACTACATAAAAACAACATGCGTAACAGTCGGGCATATTGGGGTGAGTAAAGTGTGCATAAAAAAAGCTAAGTTAACATGCTATTAGATACAAGACCTATCCGGGATTGGGGTGGGTGAAGTGTGCATTAAAATATATAGAAAATAAGGACACTACACGTGGTACATGTAGATATATAAGTATAAAACTGGATATTGTCATAACCGGATTCGCTCTTTTAGAGCTTGTCAAATGACAAAGTTAAAAGATGCTATTAGATACAATTTATACAGTGCAGCATGTTTACAGTTATTGTTGCATGGTTACATCTTCCGTAACCATGTGAGTTGCTGTCTTAAATATTCAGTTCTGTTCCTCATCTTCACACACAGTAAATTCTCCGAAATATGCAGGCGAGCCGCTACAGTAAAACTGTGGTTGTATGAGATTATAAAATAAGGACACTACACATGGGTAGATATATAAGTATATAACTGGATATTATCATAACTGGTTTAGCTCTTGGAGCTTGTCAAATGACGAAGGTAACATACAGTAAATTCTCCGAAATATGCAAGCGAGCTACAGTAAAACTGTCGTATATGGTAAATATTACAGAAAATAAGTGGGTAGATATTTAAGTATAAAACTTAATATTATATTGTCATAACTGGTGTAGCTCTTTTAGAGCTTGTCAAATGACAAAGTTAACATGCTATTAGATACAATTTATACAGTGCAGCATGTTTACAATTATTGTTGCATGGTTACATAAAAGTCCTAATAGATGTCTTCCGTAACCATGCAAGTTGCTATCTTAAATACTCAGTTTTGTTACTTATCTTCACATACAGTCAGTTTTGTTGCTCACCTTCACATACAGTAAATTCTCCGAAATATGCAGGCGAGCCGCTAGTAGTGTGGTTGTATGTGGTTAATAAGGACACTACACTTGGGTAGATATTTAAGTATAAAACTGGATATTCTATTGTCATAACTGGTTTCGCTCTTTTAGAGCTTGTCAAATGATGAAGTTAACATGCTCTTAGATACTATTTATACAGTGCAGCATGTTTACAAATATTGTTGCATGGTTACATCAAGTCATAATAGATATATTCTGTAACCATGCGAGTTGCTGTCTTAAATATCCAGTTCTGTTACAGTAAATTCTCTGAAATATGCAGGCGAGCCGCTACAGTAAAACTGTCTATGATGGATTGTGTTTGACAAGCTTGTGTGTGGAGAGCAAGTTCACGTCGCTGATAAATTGCGGTAATTATGTACACCCCGGACATGACTTTTTGACATTTGACTTGTTACATTCATAGCTCCATCTCATATTCACACTCATAATAAGTCGCATTGCTAATCTAAAATACGTAACAAATGATGAAGTTAACATGCTATTAGATCCAATTTATACAGTGCAGCATGTTTACAGTTATTGTTGCATGGTTACATAAAGTCATATATATCTGCCGTAACCATGCGACTTGCTGTCTTAAATATCCAGTTCTGTTGCTCATCTTCACATACAGTAAATTCTCCGAAATATGCAGGCGAGCCGCTACAGTAAAACTGGTTGTATGTGGTTATAAAATAAGAACACTACACATGGGTATTGTCATAGCCCGTTTTGCTCTATTAGAGCTTGTCAAATGTCCGCAAAAATGTCGTATGTGGATAGAACTGCATATTATATCGTCATAACTGGATTTGTTCTGAAATCCCGCCTTCCGCCGTTTCCTGTCGCCGATAAATTGCAGTAGCGTAAACCCCGGACATTTGACTTTTGACTTGTTACATTTCATAGATCCATCCCATATTCACACTCATGTTCAACATATTTTTTTATTACATGTACGTTTCGCTGAAATCCCGCCTTTCGCCAATTCCCGTCGCCGATAAATTGCGGTAACGTAAACCACGGGCATTTGACTTTTGACTTGTTACATTTCATAGATCCATCTCGTATTCACACATTGCTAATCTAAAATACGTAAACAAAAAAAAGAACTGACAATTTTGGAATTCAACATTTTTTTTGTTACGTGTACACTTCGCTAAACTCGCGCCTTCCGCCGTTTAAAATTAAAAAAAAAATTAAAATGGGTAAACTGTACATAAAAACAACATGCGTAACAGTCGGGCATATTGGGGTGAGTAAAGTGTGCATAAAAAAACTAAGCCGCATTGCTAATCCAAAATATTAAAAAAAAATAAAAAATGGGTAAAGTGTCCATAAAAACATGCGTAACAGTTGGGCATATTGTGTGGGTGAAGTGTACATAAAAAAAGCTTCATGCGTAGCGTTCACTCAGGCCTATGCGGCATTGGGGTGGGTGAAGTGTGCATAAAAAACTATATACATAATGGTCAGGTGGACCTATCCGGGATTGGGGTGGGTGGAGTGTGCATTAAAATATATAGAAAATAAGGACACTGACAATTTTGAAATTCAACAGATTTTTTTATTACGTGTACATTTCGCTGAAATCACCCCTTCCGCCGTTTCAAATTAAAATGGGTAAACTAAATAAAAACATGTGTAACAGTCGGGCATATTGGGGTGAGTAAAGTGTGCATAAAAAAAGCTAAGCCGCATTGCTAATCCAAAATATTAAAAAAAATTAAAATGGGTAAAGTGTACATAAAAACATGCGTAACTGTTGGGCATATTGTGTCGGTGAAGTGTACATAAAAAAAGCTTCATGCATAGCGGTCAGGCAGGCCTATCCAGCATTGGGGTGGGTGAAGTGTGCATAAAAAAACTACATACATAATTTGAAATTCAAAAGATTTTTTCATTACGTGTACATTTCGCTGAAATCACGCCTTCCACCGTTTCAAATTAAAATGGGTAAACTATATAAAAACAACATGCGTAACAGTCGGGCATATTGGGATGAGTAAAGTGTGCATAAAAAAAGCTAAGTTAACATGCTATTAGATACAAGACCTATCCGGGATTGGGGTGGGTGAAGTGTGCATTAAAATATATAGAAAATAAGGACACTACATATGGTACATGTAGATATATATAAGTATAAAACTGGATATTGTCATTACCGGATTCGCTCTTTTAGATCTTGTCAAATGACGAAGTTAACATGCTATTAGATACAATTTATACAGTGCAGCATGTTTACAGTTATTGTTGCATGGTTACATCTTCCGTAACCACGTGAGTTGCTGTCTTAAATATTCAGTTCTGTTCCTCATCTTCACACACAGTCAATTCTCCGAAATATGCAGGCGAGCCGCTACTGTAAAACTGTGGTTGTATGGGATTATAAAATAAGGACACTACACATGGGTAGATATATAAGTATATAACTGGATATTGTCATAACCGGTTTAGCTCTTGGAGCTTGTCAAATGACGAAGGTAACATACAGTAAATTCTCCGAAATATGCAAGCGAGCTACAGTAAAACTGTCGTATATGGTAAATATTACAGAAAATAGGTGGGTAGATATTTAAGTATAAAACTTAATATTATATTGTCATAACTGGTTTAGCTCTTTTAGAGCTTGTCAAATGACAAAGTTAACATGCTATTAGATACAATTTATACAGTGCAGCATGTTTACAATTATTGTTGCATGGTTACATAAAAGTCCTAATAGATATCTTCCGTAACCATGCAAGTTGCTATCTTAAATATTCAGTTTTGTTACTTATCTTCACATACAGTCAGTTTTGTTGCTCACCTTCACATACAGTAAATTCTCCGAAATATGCAGGCGAGCCGCTAGTACTGTGGTTGTATGTGGTTAATAAGGACACTACACTTGGGTAGATATTTAAGTATAAAACTGGATATTCTATTGTCATAACCGGTTTCGCTCTTTTAGAGCTTGTCAAATGATGAAGTTAACATGCTCTTAGATACTATTTATACAGTGCAGCATGTTTACAAATATTGTTGCATGGTTACATAAAGTCATAATAGATATATTCTGTAACCATGCGACTTGCTGTCTTAAATATCCAGTTCTGTTGTCTTCACATACAGTAAATTCTCTGAAATATGCAGGCGAGCCGCTACAGTAAAACTGTCTATGATGGATTGTGTTTGACAAGCTTGTGTGTGGAGAGCAAGTTCACGTCGCTGATAATTTGCGGTAATTATGTACACCCCGGACATGACTTTTTGACATTTGACTTGTTACATTCATAGCTCCATCTCATATTCACACTCATACTAAGTCGCATTGCTAATCTAAAATACGTAAAAACAATGATAAAGAACTCCTGACAATTTTGAAATTCAACAGATTTTATTATTACGTGTACATTTCGCTGAAATCACGCCTTCCGCCGTTTCAAATTAAAATGGGTAAACTACATAAAAACAACATGAGTATCAGTCGGGCATATTGGGAGTAAAGTGTGCATAAAAAAACTAAGCCGCATTGATCATCCAAAATATTTAAAAAAAAATTAAAATGGGTGTACATAAAAACATGCGTAACAGTTGGGCATATTGTGTGGGTGAAGTGTACATAAAAAAAACTACATGCATAACGGTCGGGCGAACCTATCCGGCATTGGGGTGGGTGAAGTGTGCATTAAAATATATAGAAAATAAGGATATGGTACATGTAGATATATAAGTATAAAACTGGATGTTGTCATAACCGGATTCGCTCTTTTAGAGCTTGTCAAATGACGAAGTTAACATGCTATTAGATACAATTGATACAGTGCAGCATGTTTACAGTTATTGTTGCATGGTTACATAAAGTCATATATATCTTCCGTAACCATGCGACTTGCTGTCTTAAATATCCAGTTCTGTTGCTCATCTTCAGATACAGTAAATTCTCCGAAATATCCAGGCGAGCCGCTACAATAAAACTGGTTGTATGTGGTTATAAAATAAAAACACTACACATGGATATTGTCATAACCCGTTTTGCTCTATTAGAGCTTGTCAAATGTCCGCAAAACTGTCGTTGTATGTGGGTAGAACTGCATATTATATCGTCATAACTGGATTTGTTCTGAAATTCCGCCTTTCACCGTTTCCTGTCGCCGATAAATTGCAGTAGCGTAAACCCCGGACATTTGACTTTTGACTTGTTACATTTCATAGATCCATCCCATATTCACACTCATGTTCAACATATTTTTTTATTACATGTACGTTTCACTGAAATCCCGCCTTTCGCCAATTCCCGTCGCCGATAAATTGCGGTAACGTAAACCACGGGCATTTGACTTTTGACTTGTTACATTTCATAGATCCATCTCGTATTCACACATTGCTAATCTAAAATACGTAAACAAAAAAAAGAACTGACAATTTTGGAATTCAACATTTTTTTGTTACGTGTACATTTCGCTGAAATCACGCCTTCCGCCGTTTAAAATTTAAAAAAAAAATTAAATGGGTAAACTGTACATAAAAACAACATGCGTAACAGTCGGGCATATTGGGGTGAGTAAAGTGTGCATAAAAAAAACTAAGCTGCATTGCTAATCCAAAATATTAAAAAAAAAATAAAATGAGTAAAGTGTCCATAAAAACATGCGTAACTGTTGGGAATATTGTGTCGGTGAAGTGTACATAAAAAAAGCTTCATGCATAGCGGTCAGGCAGGCCTATCCGGCATTGGGGTGGGTGAAGTGTGCATAAAAAAACTACATACATAATTTGAAATTCAACAGATTTTTTCATTACGTGTACATTTCGCTGAAATCACGCCTTCCGCCGTTTCAAATTAAATGGTAAACTACATAAAAACAAATATGCGTACAGCCGGGCATATTGGGGTGAGTAAAGTGTGCATAAAAAAGCCAAGTTAACATGCTATTAGATACAAGACCTATCCGGGATTGGGGTGGGTGAAATGTGCATTAAAATATATAGAAAATAAGGACACTACACGTGGTACATGTAGATATATAAGTATAAAACTGGATATTGTCATAACCGGATTCGCTCTTTTAGAGCTTGTCAAATGACAAAGTTAAAGATGCTATTAGATACAATTGATACAGTGCAGCATGTTTACAGTTATTGTTGCATGGTTACATCTTCCGTAACCATGTGAGTTGCTGTCTTAAATATTCAGTTCTGTTCCTCATCTTCACACACAGTAAATTCTCCGAAATATGCAGGCGAGCCGCTACAGTAAAACTGTGGTTGTATGGGATTATAAAATAAGGACACTACACATGGGTAGATATATAAGTATATAACTGGATATTGTCATAACCGGTTTAGCTCTTGGAGCTTGTCAAATGACGAAGGTAACATACAGTAAATTCTCCGAAATATGCAAGCGAGCTACAGTAAAACTGTCGTATATGGTAAATATTACAGAAAATAAGTGGGTAGATATTTAAGTATAAAACTTAATATTATATTGTCATAACTGGTTTAACTCTTTTAGAGCTTGTCAAATGCCAAAGTTAACATGCTATTAGATACAATTTATACAGTGCAGCATGTTTACAATTATTGTTGCATGGTTACATAAAAGTCCTAATAGATATCTTCCGTAACCATGCAAGTTGCTATCTTAAATATTCAGTTTTGTTACTTATCTTCACATACAGTCAGTTTTGTTGCTCACCTTCACATACAGTAAATTCTCCGAAATATGCAGGCGAGCCGCTAGTACTGTGGTTGTGTGTGGTTAATAAGGACACTACACTTGGGTAGATATTTAAGTATAAAACTGGTTATTCTATTGTCATAACCGGTTTCGCTCTTTTAGAGCTTGTCAAATGATGAAGTTAACATGCTCTTAGATACTATTTATACAGTGCAGCATGTTTACAAATATTGTTGCATGGTTACATAAAGTCATAATAGATATATTCTGTAACCATGCGAGTTGCTGTCTTAAATATCCAGTTCTGTTGTCTTCACATACAGTAAATTCTCTGAAATATGCAGGCGAGCCGCTACAGTAAAACTGTCTATGATGGATTGTGTTTGACAAGCTTGTGTGTGGAGAGCAAGTTCACGTCGCTGATAAATTGCGGTAATTATGTACACCCCGGACATGACTTTTTGACATTTCACTTGTTACATTCATAGCTCCATCTCATATTCACACTCATAATAAGTCGCATTGCTAATCTAAAATACGTAAAAAAAATGATAAAGAACTCATAATTTGAAATTCAACAGATTTTATTATTACATGTACATTTCACTGAAATCACGCCTTCCGCCGTTTCAAATTAAAATGGGTAAACTACATAAAAACAACATGCGTATCAGTCGGGCATATTGGGAGTAAAGTGTGCATAAAAAAAGCTAAGACGCATTGCTAATCCAAAATATTAAAAAAAATTAAAAGGGGTAAAGTGTACATAAAAACATGCGTAACAGTTGAGGATATTGTGTGGGTGAAGTGTACATTAAAAAAAAGCTTCATGCGTAGTGGTCAGGCAGGCCTATCCGGCATTGGGTGGGTGAAGTGTGCATAAAAAAACTACATACATAACAGTGAGTGGACCTATCCGGGATTGGGGTGGGTGGAGTGTGCATTAAAATATATAGAAAATAAGGACACTACACGTGCTACATGTAGATATATAAGTATAAAACTTGATGTCATAACCGGATTCGCTCTTTTAGAGCTTGTCAAATGACGAAGTTAACATGCTATTAAATACAATTTATACAGTGCAGCATGTTTACAATTATTGTTGCATGGTTACATAAATTCGTAGATATCTTCCGTAACCATGCAAGTTGCTATCATAAATATTCAGTTTTGTTACTCATCTTCACATACAGTCAGTTTTGTTACTCACCTTCACATACAGCCGCTAGTACTGTGGTTGTATGTGGTTAATAAGGACACTACACTTGGATAGATATTTAAGTATAAAACTGGATATTATATTGTCATAACCGGTTTCGCTCTTTTAGAGCTTGTCAAATGACGAAGTTAACATGCTCTTAGATACTATTTATACAGTGCAGCATGTTTAC
Source organism: Hanleya hanleyi (assembly GCA_036873755.1). Lineage (NCBI taxonomy): Eukaryota > Metazoa > Mollusca > Polyplacophora > Lepidopleurida > Hanleyidae > Hanleya > Hanleya hanleyi. The sequence continues at coordinate 4,475 of JAVTVY010019638.1, read as the reverse complement.
AAATATTGTTGCATGGTTACGTAAAGTCATAATAGATATCTTACGTAACCATGCGAGTTGCTGTCTTAAATATCCAGTTCTGTTACAGTAAATTCTCTGAAATATGCAGGCGAGCCGCTACAGTAAAACTGTCTATGGTAGATTGTGTGTTGCGAGCAAGATCCCGTCGATGATAAATTCCTGTAATTGTGTCAACCCCGGACATGACTTTTTGACTGTTACAGGACTAACATTTGACTTGTTACATTTCATAGATCCATCGCATATTCACACTCCTAATAAGTCACATTGCTAATCTAAAATACATAAACAAAATGATAAAGAAATCGTGACAATTTTGGAATTCAACATATTTTTCTATTACATGCATATTTCGCTGAAATCGCACTTTCCACCATTTCGCCAATTCCAAAATCCGTGAACAAAATGATAAAAGTAAAAAATAAAAATAAATGATAAAAGTAAAAAATAAAAATAAATGATAAAAGTAAAAAATAAAAATAAAGGCCTGCATTAAAATAACAATAATAAAAAATTAAATTGTAAAACAAATCAAAATGGGTAAAGTGTAGATAAAAACAACATGCGTAACAGTCTGGCATATTGTGTGTGTAAAGTGTGCATTAGAAACAAAACTACATGGGTAGCGGTCGGGCAGGCCTATCCGGCTTCGGGGTGGGTGAACTGTGAATTAAAAAAAAATGATGTAATGGTTGGGCGGACATATCCGGCATTGGGGTGGATGAAGTGTGCATTAAAAAATATATATGTAGAAAATAAAGACGCTACACATGGGTAGATAAATCAGTATAAAACTGGATATTATATTGTCATAACCGGTTTCGCTCTTTTAGAGCTTGTCAGATGACGAAGTTAACATGTTATTAGATACAATTTATACAGTGCAGGATGTTTACAAGTATTGTTGCATGCTTACATAAAGTCATAATAGATATCTTCCGTAACCATGTGAGTTGCTGTCTTAAATATTCAGTTTTGTTACTTAATTTCACATACAATAAATTCTCCGAAATATGCGTCCTGTAAGGAAAACACAATAGGTGACTACATGTAGGGAATCCTGTTAAACCTTGAAAAGCTACCGGACAAGCTATATTGCACATGCTGATCCCGGTTTGAAGATCCTTGCATGGGCAAGGCTTTGGTGTAAGACCTCCCATTGGAAAGGTAATATCCTAGACAAAAGACTGACAATACAACTTGCAGCAGATCCTTTGTCAATTATATTTCATGAGTCTTACACCAAATCGTTGCCCTTACAGGACGAACTTCCCAAATAAGGACACTATTACGGGTAGATACATGTATATAAGTATAAAACTGGATATTATATTGTCATAGCCGGTTTCGCTCTTTTAGAGTTTGTCAAATGACGAAGTTAACCTGCTATTAGATACAATTTATATAGTGCAGCATGTTTACAATTATTGTTGCATGTTTACATAAAGTCATATAATAGATATCTTCAGTAACCATGCGAGTTGCTGTCTCAAATATCCAGTCCTGTTACTCGTATTCACATACAATAAATTCTGTGAAATATGCAAGCGAGCTGCTACAGTAAAACTGTCGTATGGAAAATATTACAGAAAATAAGGGCACTACACTTGGGTAGATATTTAAGTATAAAACCGGATATTATATTGTCATAACCGGTTTCGCTCTTTTAGAGCTTGTCAAATGTCAAATGCTATTAGATACAATTTATACAGTGCAGCATGTTTACAATTATTGTTGCATGGTTACATAAAGCCACAACAGATATCTTAGTGACCATGCAAGTTGCGGTCTTAAATATTCAGTTTTTTTACTCCTCTTCACATACAGTTTTGTTACTCACCTTGACATACAGTAAATTCTCCGAAATATGCAGGTGAGCTGCTACAGTAAAACTGTCTATGGTGGATTGTGTTTGACAAGCTTGTGTGTGGCGACCAAGTGCATATTCGTTGTGTGAATTGCTGAGAAGTGGGCATTAAAGATTCGCGTCGTCTGGAATGAAGGATTTCATCATCGAAATGAACTTCATTGTGCCTTGGAAGACAAATAGTTTCATAGTTACACTTTTCGCTGAAATCGGGCCTTCCGAGGTTTAGCCAATTTCCGTCACTGATAAATTGTGGTAGCGTAAACCCCGGACATTTGACTTTTGACATTGTTACAGGACTAACATTTGACATGTTACATTTCATAGATCCATCTCATATTCACACTCATAATAAGTCGCATTGCTAATCTAAAATACGCAAACAAAATGATTAAAAATAAAAATAAAGACCTGCATTAAAATAAAAAAAATAAAAAAATGGGTAAAGTGTACATAAAAACGACATGCGTAACAGTCTGGCATATTGTGTGGGTAAAATGTGCATTGCTGTCTTAAATATTCAGTTTTGTTACTCTTTACATACAGTAAATTCTCCAAATATGCAAGCGAGTCGCTACAATTAAACTGTCGTTGTATATGGTATATAATATAGAAAATAAGGATACTACACTTGGGTAGATATATAAGTATAAAACTGGATATTATATTGTCATAACCGGTTTTGGTTATGGTATTGGTTGTCATAACCGGTTTTGGTTATGAACTAGAGCTATCGTCCCCCAAATGAACTAGAGCTATCATCCCCCAAATGAACTAGAGCTATCGTCCCCCAAATGAACTAGGGCTATCGTCCCCCAAATGAACTAGAGCTATCGTCCCCCAAATGAACTAGGGCTATCGTCCCCCAAATGAACTAGAGCTATCGTCCCCCAAATGAACTAGAGCTATCGTCCCCCAAACGAACTAGGGCTATCGTCCCCCAAATGAACTAGAGATATCGGCCCCCAAATGAACTAGAGCTATCGGCCCCCAAATGAACTAGAGCTATCGGCCCGCAAATGAACTAGAGCTATCGTCCCCCAAATGAACTAGGGCTATCGTCCCCCAAATGAGCTAGAGCTATCGTCCCCCAAATGAACTAGAGCTATCGTCCACCAAACGAACTAGGGCTATCGTCCCCCAAATGAACTAGAGCTATCGGCCCCCAAATGAACGAGCTATCGACCCCCAAATGAACTAGAGCTATCGGCCCACAAATGAACTAGAGCTATCGTCCCCAAATGAACTAGAGCTATCGTCCCCCAAATCAACTAGAGCTATCGTCCCACAAATGAACTAGAGCTATGGTCCCCCAAATGAACTAGGGCTATCGTCCCCCAAATGAACTAGAGCTATCGTCCCAAATGAACGTCCCCCAAATGAACTAGAGCTATGGTCCCCCAAATGAACTAGGGCTATCGTCCCTCAAATGAACGTCCCCAAATGAACTAGGGCTATCGTCCCCCAAATGAACTAGAGCTATCATCGCCCAAATGAACTAGAGCTATCGTGCCCCAAATGAACTACAGCTATCGTCCCCCAAATGAACTAGAGCTATCGTCCCCCAAATGAACTAGAGCTATCGTCCCCCAAATGAACTAGGGCTATCGTCCCCCAAATGAACTAGGGCTATCGTCCCCCAAATGAACTAGAGCTATCGTCCCAAATGAACGTCCCCCAAATGAACTAGAGCTATGGTCCCCCAAATGAACTAGGGCTATCGTCCCTCAAATGAAAGTCCCCAAATGAACTAGGGCTATCGTCCCCCAAATGAACTAGAGCTATCATCGCCCAGATGAACGTCCCCCAAATGAACTAAGCGCTATGGTCCCCCAAATGAACTAGGGCTATCGTCCCCCAAATGAACGTCCCCCAAATCAACTAGATCTATCGTACCCCCCAAATGAACGTCCCCCAAATGAACTACGGCTATCGTGCCCAAATGAACTAGAGCTATCGTCCCCCAAATGAACTAGAGCTATCGTCCCACAAACGAACTAGAGCTATCGTCCCCCAAATGAACTAGAGCTATCGTCCCCCAAATGAACTAGAGCTATCGTCCCCCAAATGAACTAGAGCTATCGTCCCCCAAATGAACGAGCTATCGTCCCCCAAATGAACTAGAGCTATCGTCCTCCAAATGAACTAGAGCTATTGTCCCCGAAATGAACGTCCCCCAAATGAACTAGAGCTATCGGCCCCCAAATGAACTAGGGCTATCGTCCCCAAATGAACTAGAGCTATTGTCCCCCAAATGAACTAGAGCTATCGTCCCCCAAATGAACTAGAGCTAACGTCCCCCAAATGAACTAGAATTAACGTCCCCCAAATGAACTAGAGCTATCGTCCCCCAAATGAACTAGGGCTATCGTCCCCCAAATGAACTAGGGCTATCGTGCCCAAATGAACTAGAGCTATCGGCCCCCAAATGAACTAGGGCTATCGTCCCCAAATGAACTAGAGCTATCGTCCCCCAAATGAACTAGAGCTAACGTCCCCCCAAATGAACTAGAGCTAACGTCCCCCAAATGAACTAGAGCTATCGGCCCCAAAATGAACTAGGGCTATCGTCCCCCAAATGAACTAG